>JXPH01000982.1:16489-30199 GCA_001014845.1 Mochlonyx cinctipes | reverse complement strand
AGCGTCTTGTGGATAATACTTTGGATTTGAGCCTTCTCGATATATCGGAAGTTCCGGTGAAAAAGATTGTAAGTATTTTTTTCTCGATATTTTTGTATCGCCATAATATTTTTTATCTGTTTTAAAATAGCTTCCACTGCGTAGAGCCACGATTCTAGATCTATCAAATAATAAAATAGAGATTTTAAGGGTAATTTTGTATAAAATATTTTTCTTTAAATTTAAATTTAAATAAAATAAGATTATTTCAGTCTGATTTTGCTGCATTAACTCACATAGTAAAACTGGATTTAAGCAGAAACCAGATAAAAATATTGCCAAAAGAGTTTGGAAGCTTAACACAACTCCGCCATCTCGATTTGTACAATAACAAGGTGGAACATCTGCCAATTAGCTTTGGACAGTTGAGTAAATTAAAATACCTGGATTTGAAAGGAAATCCGTTGAACAAGGCCTTAGCTCAGGTAAAGTCGAAATTTCTTTTTCAAGCAATATTTTTTAATTTTCAATTTTTTTTTCAGGTTGTTGGACAGTGCTCCAACCAGAAAGAATGCACAGACGCTGCTAAAAAGGCGGTTAAGTTGATGGGCGAGTTGGAGCTTGAAATCAAAACCGAACAGTTAGCCCAAAAGGAGGCGCACGATAAAAAGCGAATGGAAGAAGAAGAATTAGAAAAGGAAAAATTGGAGCAGGAAAAGGCGAAAGAGAAGCCAAAACAGAAAAAGAAAAAGGCGGCAAAAGCCGTTACAGAACCTGGACCAAACAATACTGAAGCGTCAGAATCGGCTACGGAAACTCACAAAAAGAAGAATAACAAAAAAGCCAAATTGAAGGTTGAAAAAGGAAAGCCAAGACTCTATAATCCTCTTGGGTTTATCATCCTAATATTCTCAATGCTGACTTTCCAATTCATCGTCCTCTTTTTTTATCCACAATTTTTCGAGAAAATCATCGATGCCATACCCGAAAGCTACAAAAATTTAACCGAGAAATACTATATGGCAGGAAAGAAAATCTTGATTGACGCATTTAAAAAGAATTAATAAAATAAAATACTAATTATAATATAAAGAAATCATCCTGATTTATTGTATTTCTGGTAAAGTACCTTAATAACCTTAATAGCTAACACCACTATGTTTATAATCAGTGAGAGACCTTGTGTAGAGTCGAGTTCCTCAACAATTTCACTGACATCGTTTAGGAGAGACATGATGTCGCCGACTTTTAGTTTGCTCCAAATTTCCTTCGCTTCCACTTTGCGTATTCCCTTGGCAATTTTAATCATTTTGTAAACTACGAAAGGGACCATAGAGGTATGGGACATTTAGCAGGATCAGGATGCTAACAATTGCGCTGACTATTTTGCACTTTGGAAGTGATTTCCAGAATTTCTTCATATTTTTCTTAAACTTTTTATTTTTCTCGAACTTGATGCTAAAATCTCCTTTAGAATCGTAAATCGAGATTATTTCCTGAACAACTGAGTATGTGGCGAAAATTACACTTTGAGTTTCTCCTCCACCAAGAGTTTCTACAAAATCTAGTATGATGTCAATGGTGTCTTCGTCGTCAACTAAATTTTCCTGAATTTAAAAATAATAATATTTTGTCACTTTGAATTACTATTTTAGTAGCTGGATTTATTACCTTAATAAATTTACTCATTTTGTTCACTGAAAGTATGAGAAAACTGAACCACTCTGCTCCAAGTCGCAAAATAACTACAAAAAGTTTGTGTTTTGTGATTTTCTTATTGATTGCGCAATCCGATTAACTTATTATTCTGGTGATGTTTTATTTTCAGGAGGTGTACAAAGTAGACCAGCGCGTCACACGCGCTTCATTGGCTCGTTTTTTGTTTACCTGAACTTTAATTGGTGTTGAAAATGTAAACATTAGCTCGTGGATTTAATTTTGCTTTGTCACAAATGAAATTTGAATTCAAAGAATATTGTTAGCTGTTCTTTCTCTAATCATATTTATAGCTATACAAAAGAAAAGCTTATGTATTCAGTAAAATTTGAAAAAATGGTTTCTCTGGAAAAGTTGCTCTAAATGGTCTAAAACGTGAAAATATATAAAAAAAAACTTATTAAATTACATGGTTTTCTTCAGAAATGCACTAAAAAGAAAAAACTAATTTTTTTCGCTATCACAACTACTTTGGTCATATGATGGTGGCTACAAAATAAAATAAAACCATGGACGCCTATTAAACGTCGTTTGACGTGAAGGATGTGGTTATATAGGCGCACAGAGTTTTATTTTGTAGCCACCATATGGCCAAAACTGTTGTGATAGTGGAAAACGTGATTTCTTACTTTTTAGTGCATTTCTGAAGAAAAACCATGTAACTTAAAAGTTTTTTATGTTTATATTTTATGCTTTTTAGTCTTTGGGGATTTCATTATCAATTATTATCATGGGATTTTTATCACAGAATTTTTATCTAATGGGATCGACATGATTTTTTAGTGTCGACATGATGTCGATCCCATGTCGACATGGTGTCGACATCATGTCGACATGGTACAAAGTCGTAGTTAAAATGCCACCTCGTACCCTAAATATTAGATTTTTGAAAATTTTCTACCCGAAGTGTCCCCTAGGAGGCCTCTTGAGAACCTAACACCCCTCTGGAGAGTCTAAATGAAAATGACAACTTATGTCAAATTTCAGTTTTTGATATAAATTTCAGATTTTTAGAAATTTTCTATGCAAAGGAAAGCTAGAGAACCTGAAAGCTCTCTGGACGATCTAAATGGTATTTTAGACCTATTATTAAAAAATTGTTCGATTTTTCGCTTTACTAATGTAATGTTCAAACATCTTTTTAGGTTTTTATTGCATTTTTGTTAAACAATTTTGGGGGCCCTTTTGCTCAATTTCCGGGGGCTAGCACCGGTGCATACCCCTTTTGCACGGCCCTGGTGATGTGAGGGCTTCCATGAACCAGGAATTTTCAGAATTCTCGAAATCTAGTGATTGGAATGAAAATTTAGAATATAAAAACAGTTGTTATGCCAAATTTGGGCTTTTTTGGATAACTCTGTCAATAGCTTTCAAAATTGGTGTATATGATCTTTGTCCAACTTTAAATCCAGTTCCCATAATAAAATATACAAAAAACAAAAAAGGAAAGCTATATAATCTTTCACTTTGTGGTTTCCTACGTTCTTTTTTCGAATAATTTGAATAACTTCTTTCGAACACAAGCATGTTTCGGACACGGTTTATGCGAGAGGCAGCTCTCGGTCTCGTGAACTCTTCTTTTTCATTTGAATAAACGGGTGATCAAAATTCAGCGTCCATATTATGAAAATAAAACTAACTTTTCTTGGAAGTTATGAATATTTGTTTTATCGTAAATATGGACAAATTTTTTTATTTATATAAACTGTTAGTCGAGATCAATTGGTTTTACCATCACTTTTTATTGCACTTCTTAATGGGAATTATTTACGAGAAGGAAATTCTATAAATAGGTTATATCACCGGACCGGGAGACAGGAAAAGGTGGAATAATATACTAATGAAAGGCTGTGCTCCGAAAAAGTGCAATAGCCTCTTAAGTATAAGTATAAAACGCGTCAGTCTTCTTTTAAGGTCAGTTCTTGATTAAATAAACTTCTATGTCGGGGTAGTAACACAGTGAGACTATTCTAAAGAGATTTCCTCTTTAAAATAACACTTTTATGGGTACGGGTACAATGGGAGGTGTGGACAACTCATACATTAATTTTCAGGTGTGGAAAACCCACAAACATACCTCCAAGAAGACCCTGTAATGAGCTGCTATCAACGTTACCACAGGGGTTCAGGATTTAGTATAGTTNAGTGAGACTATTCTAAAGAGATTTCCTCTTTAAAATAACACTTTTATGGGTACGGGTACAATGGGAGGTGTGGACAACTCATACATTAATTTTCAGGTGTGGAAAACCCACAAACATACCTCCAAGAAGACCCTGTAATGAGCTGCTATCAACGTTACCACAGGGGTTCAGGATTTAGTATAGTTTTTCGAGTTTATATTGGATATTCAGTTTAAGACTCTGAATCTCCAGTATGAGATAGGGAAGTGCTCTCGGAAAGCGACTGGGTTATTCCGGTTCGAGCTCTGAGACCGTAAGTCGATGCTAATAAAGCCTGATGAAAAGTAATCTATGTTTATAGTGTAATATCCAGCATAGTCTAACTATGAGTACAAAACAAGAGTAAGACGGTACTGGCCCAATACACAGGGATCTGTGATGAGATTATATAACTTTATCATCTTATTCTATCTTATCAATCTTAGGGCTGTGGTACTCTTAGGAAACGGAGGAGCAATTACAAAACTCAAACAAACTAGAAGGACGAGATGGTAGAAGCAAGAATTGAGGCAAAAAATTCAGGAAGGAGGAACCAGAGGAAAACAACCATCAGAAATTGCTGAGAGCCAAGATCAAAAGTCTAGTAAGCAGGGGCTTACTATAAAAATAGCGATTAGGAAGGCTATATACAGAATGATGTCTGGTAGTCAAGTAAAAAACTAATGCTGCAAACATAATCACTTTGCTGTTGCTATTGCTGTTGTTTGTTTTCGATTTGGTTTTCTTAGCATCGAACTTTGAAATCTATATTTCTCCACTTTTGAACAGTTTTAATGCTCAAACTTACCATTAATACATTATTTTTAAGTGTGTATAACATTAAAACACATTATTTTCCACTAAAATTAAGGTACATGAGTTGGTACATGTTGGTACATGAGTGGGCAGACAGGAAAACCACAGATGGCGGTCAATCTGAAGGCGAAGGTGAAGGTGAATTTCTAATCTCTCTCTCTCTCACCACCAATACTGTTAATGACGTTGAAGTGTACACTGCCATCAAGAAAATATCTTCCATAAGTTTCATTAAGCTTTTTCTACCTATAATATTGGGCTATATCACACAAATTTTCAATAAAATATTTCATCATAAATTTTTCCCGATATCTGGAAACTCGCTAAAGTTCCCAGCCCCTATTCTGCAAATGACTTTCGTCCTATAACTTAAGGCTTTTGAAAGGATTATTCATGATCAGCTTTAAAATGTTTTCTACAAAACTTTCTATTATTGCTCTAGAGGAGATAGGAGCTAGTAGAAACACGAGGTCAGATGAAACAGCCATGTTTGAGACCCTAAAAATTCTGAAAATTATCATAAGCAACCCTAGTGCCAATACAGATCCTGGAAAAAAAAATTGGCTTGATTGGTGTAACCCAGTTGGAGTTAAGGGGAAAAACGACTTCTCTTTTGTTATTTATTGTTGATTCCTCAGCCTTATTGTCTCAAAGCTGTCAGGCCAAACTTTCACATCTCTGACACGTTCATTCGAAGCCATCGTTACATCGTTACCCTGAATTACGCCCTGTAGTATTGTTGATTGGTGTTCGAATTCGAAATTAGGGTTCTTGAAACAAACTAGTTAGCCCATATATGTCCCAATAAATAGAGACATCCAGCATATCTGTTTTACATATTTATTTAAATTTTTGAAACCGAAAATACAAAAATATTTTGATAAGCGATGATAAATATTCTCACATTTATTAAAAACTACACTTTCCAACCATCGAAATATCTTAAAAGTATTGATTTCGTTACATTATTTCTGCAGTATTTACAATTTATTTTTTCTTCAAAAAATTGTTTGCCTGCATGAGCGTCTGCCTATGAACCGCAAGGGTACGGGTTCAAATCCGGCCCGTGACGATTGAACTAACTTTTTTTTTTTCGTTGTGGAGAAGGTAAATTACTTCGTGTGCGCTATTATTAATGAATAATAGGGTATACAAGGTGATTTCCGGTATGTATCGACAGAGCCATGCTATCAAAAATATACATGCTGCAAAAACTTAAGTATGGGATAGAAGGTGATCGAATGGCGTTCATGTCGAAGAGATTAGTCAGTTTCCTTGCAGCAAAAATTGAACATGACTTGATGGGCCCAATGAACTGGTAACTCATTAGCATATCCATTAAAGTTGTGGTGGTTCGGAATCTAGTATAAGCTGTAGGTCCACTAATACCTAGAAAGTTCTCTGAAATATGAGGACTCGCCTGGACTCAATAGGGTATTTTAGACCTATTATTAAAAAATTGTTCAATTTTTCGCTTTACTAATGTAATGTTCAAACATCTTCGGGAACTATTGATTAAAATGTAAATGTAAGTTTTCTGTCTTTAGCCATTTTAATTTATGATAAAAAAATACATCATTTCTCTGCATGTCATTTTTGCAGTACTACCAGAGTGGACCTCCTATTTTTTCTCTTTGTTATGTCTATGAACTTCAATTCTTCATCAGCACCAGTTATCACTATGCTTTCAAGCTGTGTACATAAAAGAATATGTTAAAAATAATGAATTTAATTTTGATTGATGTCGTCATCATTTCGGCTTTGGCGTTTGTGTGTGCCGAAAAATATCCTACAGTGACAAAGTACAGTAACGAGATTGAGAAGAAATACGATCCGACATGGGAGAGTTTGGATGCAAGACCTCTGCCACAGTGGTATGATGATGCTAAGGTAGGAATATTTCTTCATTGGGGCGTTTATTCCGTCCCGAGTTTTGGCTCTGAGTGGTTTTGGATTAATTGGCAAGGTAATAGCACGATCTTTGGTAGCTCTCTGAAATAATAATGCATGATTTATTTTGTAGGAGACAAAGTGGAATCGTACGTGGATTACATGAACAAAAATTTTAAACCGGGATTTACTTACCAAGACTTTGCCAGTGATTTTACAGCAGAACTATTCAATGCAACGGAATGGGCGGAACTGTTTGCGAAGGCAGGAGCAAAATATGTTGTCATTACAAGTAAACATCATGAAGGGTACACATTGTGGCCTTCAAAGTATTCTTTCAGCTGGAACTCTGTAGATGTTGGTCCCCATCGTGATATTTTGGGGGAATTATCGAAAGCGATTCGTAGTAAAACGTCGATGAAGTTTGGGATTTACTACTCGCTGTTTGAATGGTTTAATCGACTTTATGTTGATGACAAACTGCACGCCTTCTTTCAGCAACATTACGTGGATAATAAGGTGTTGCCTGAAATAAGAGAGGCAATTTTAACATACAAACCGGAGGTTTTATGGTCAGATGGTGATTGGGAAGCTCCTGACGGTTACTGGAGGGCAAAGGAATTTTTTGCGTGGCTTTATAACGAAAGTCCTGTTAAGGACACTATTGTGACAAATGACAGATGGGGTATTGGTACTTTATGTGAACATGGTGATTTTTATACGTGCTCTGATCGATTTAATCCTGGTAAATAATACTCTTGACATTATTAATTCAACTTTTATTTATAATGTTTATTTCTAGGTGTGCTCCAAAAGCACAAATGGGAGAATGCAATGACGATTGATAAGAAAAGCTGGGGTCATCGTCAAAATGCTCAGCTTGAGGACTTTTTATCATCAAAACAATTGATATCGGGTACATTCTCATTGTGTTTTGTTATCATTTAAAAAGATAACGTTTATTTTTATTCAAATTTAGAAATTGTGAGTACAGTAAGTTGTGGAGGAAACATTTTAGTAAATGTTGGACCCTCAAAATACGGTACCATAGATCCAATATTCAGGGAAAGATTGTTGGATATGGGAAAATGGCTCAAGATAAATGGAGAAGGAATTTACTCTTCGAAACCATGGAAGTACCAGAATGATACGGTAACTCCAAATGTTTGGTACACAATGTCCTCGGACCACAAAAATGTTTATGCCACAGTCCTTGACTATCCGTACAAGACGAATTCTGTTGATTTGTATGCTTTTAAACACTATGTCAGAAAAGTGATTCATGTCAGCATGCTGGGATACTCTGGGGACATAAAGTGGACAATGAATGACAAATCGCTGTACATTGAATTCCCGAGTAAAAATAACATCGACTTATTAGAATTGGAATTGGCGTGGACTTTGAAAATAGAAGTGGTACCGTAAATAATCACTTTCAGGCATTTAGACAAAAATAAAATAATATTTTGACAAAATTGAAAACGACATATACATTTAGGCGCAATAAATACTTTGAGTACATTTGAACTCAAATAATTTAGGGTGAAATGGTTTTTAGCACACCTGTCGAGTAAAGATCGATTTATTCATAAAAAATACGAAATTTATGTAAAAGTATTGAAAAATATATTTTAACCATTAAAAATAGATATAACTTTAATTTTAGACATCGAAAATATGACAAAATACCTACTTTTAACTTTTTGGCAACCATGTTCATTTTTTGTCAACCGTTTTTCTTGTTTATTTTTATTATATTTTTATTATTTTTTGTCATCCGAAAACCATTTTTCCTTCATTGTTTTGTCAACCATCTAAAATCCATTCAGGTATTATTCTCATGCTGCAAACATAATGATTTTGCTATTGCTATTGCTGGGTTTGTTGAATTTAATAATTTTGGCAATTCCCAATACAAGTTAATAAAGCACCCATAATTTTATTCAGAATTGATTAAAATTGCTTACAAATCTAGTTTTCACACCATTGCAGCAAAATTTCCAGCATGTCAGAAATATTGCCGGGTTTTGTTGGTACTTTTTCACGTCGAACCCTAATTATGGTGGAAAATAATGTGTTTTAACATTATGCACAATTAAAAATAATGTATTAATGGTATGTTTGAGCATCAAAACTGTTCAAAAGTGGAGAAATATGGATTTAAAAGTTCGATGTCAAGAAACCAAATCGAAAACAAACAACAGCAATAGCAACAGCATAATCAATATCATCATCAGCATCAGTCATTATCTAGTAACGAGATTTGAAAATATCCAACATTCAGTAGAAGCGAAATGAAATAAAAGCAAAATATGATTACTAACGCCATCTATTAGGTCGTCAAATAAGTTTCCGCTATTTTTTTAAGTAAAATAAATCACATTTTTTATCAAAAATAAAAAAAATATTTATTCAAAGTATGTTTCATCGATAGCTATAATATTTCCCATCTTTCAGGCAACATGTGGATACCCCTGGTGAAAAACGCTTCGTCCTCGGAACTGATCTATTCTTTGACCCATTTTTAGAAATCTTCATATGAAACTCTCTGCTGTGATAGGGCTGAGTGCATGGACCGTTCGTATATAACTAGTAGTGGCATCTGCCAACGAACAGCGAAGACTTATTGGAAGACCCAATGAAAATTCTATGCACAAATAATGGGTACTGCAACGCACTGGTTATACAAGTGTCCCAGATAAAATACGTTTCGTAGTGAAGCTTTACTTTTCACAAGCTCCACGTAGCATGTTATCTCATTTGCATAAATACAGTATAAACCCTGCACACCGAATAAAAACTGCAAATCTCCAGGAAATTAACCTGAGTTTTCATCTTCTGATTATTTGGGTCCAAAATTAGCAAAATATCATATGCCTGGAATTACTTACTTACTTACTTACTTACTTAAGGCCTATGGTCCCTTGTGGGGCACAGCCGGTCAATAGTATTTTTCCATCTCGTTCGATTCCTAGCGGTTGCTATAATGTCACCCCACTCATCATTGCGTACACCCAACTCTGACTTAACGGAACGGCGCCAAGTTTGGCGTGGTCTGCCTCGGGAACGAGTTCCTTCCCGAGGACAGTACTCCAAAGCTTCTTTTGCTATAGATCCGGGTTCCGTTGGACCTCGTCGTAGCACGTGGCCGATCCATCCAAGTTTGCGTCGCCTGATTTCTATCTCCATACTAGTCATTCCACATTGCTGCCATAATTCTATGTTAGTAATCGTACGAGGCCATCTTATCCGAAGGATTTGCCGCAGACATCGATTGACAAATGTCTGAATTTTATTGGTGACTGAATCAGTCACTTTCCAAGTCTCGGACGCGTACAGCAGTGTGGATAATACAAGGCTTCGGAATAATTGAAGCTTGGTTTTCTTTGATATGAGGCTTGAGCGCCAGATGTTGTTTAACGCATAAAATCTTCCTCTCGCAGTGTTGATGCGGCTTTGAACGTCTTCGTCGGTACCACCATTTGTTGTTATCTTGCTGCCGAGGTAAGTAAAGTTCTCGACGCATTCGACGATTTTACCGTCAATCTCGAAATCGCCGGCGCTATTTCTGTTTATAGCGAGGTACTTTGTCTTTTCGACGTTGATCTTCAAGCCAACCTGCCTGGAATTAAGCATCAAATAAATGGTTTTTAAATTAATAAAAATAAAAGGATATTCTATCCAAATTAAAAAAAAATCCATCCCGAGCTGAGATTTGAACTCAGGGTGTCTCGTTCATACCGCGAGTGCTCCAACCATGTTCTGTGGAAACATATGACTGTTTCTCATCCAAGAGTCGTTTAAAAAAGAAATCGCCTAAAATTTTTATGATGGAGATCGATGTTTGAGGGCTTTGATTTTAAAAATATTTTAACGAGGGCCTAAGAAGAAATTTAGGGCCCTCTCATCCAAATGGCTATTATGCCAAATTGAAGAAAGTCTATTGATGCAAAAAAAAATACGCCACTTGTAGGTAATAACTTTATTCGGGACAATTACTTTATTATTATAGAAGACACGAACCACTTGAGATTTTTTTTACTTTGTATGGGTTTTTTCGTTGCATTATTACAAGTGAGTTGTTAGTTGCATTATTACTAGTGAGTTGATGAGTTGTTAATTATTTTCAAAAATATACGATAAAATAAAATTTCGAAAAAACAGAGTACTGTAAGGTTGGGTTTATTGATTACAATTCATTTTTGAAAATCCCCCAAAAATAAATTGTTGATGTGAAAAATGTTTGAAATTCAACAGATCGTTTTCTATAAGCAACTCTTTTGGTCTTTTGAAAGTCTCTCATAGAGAGCTTCCACCCGTAGCAACGTTCGTAAACAGTTTGGTTTGTCAATTTTTTCAAATCTTAGTAAATTGAAAATCTCTGGTATGACAAAAAGATGACTGAAAATTTCTGAAATCAAAGATAATAAATTGAAATTTTTTCCGAATATTTAATAAACTCTGGAAAAATGTAAAACTAAATAATTCCAAGAAGCAAGACGTAGGTATTTTTGACTTTAAAATCAAATTATTCCGAGTTACTTTTCTCATACTATAGTAATGTAAACATAAATACTAAAATATTTACTAACCTTATCTCTCTATCTAGCTTCTTTCCTCCTCTTTAACCCTATTCCATTTGTTTGTACATTTGTAAATATTCTCCATAGATAAAGTCCAAAGAAAAATTTCATGCATTTTGTAGCAAACAATTATATCAGTAAATAGGGGAGTGGAACTAGTAGTGGGCATGGAGGGGGGGGTTTGCAAGATATGTGCAAATTAGTGCAAAAAATTTCAAATGGTAATATCTACTACCAAGTGGAATTGAAGGATGATATTGCTGCAGAATGGTTTGTGTCAAGAAGCACTACAGGGGGTTTTCGGGTGTGCAGCCTTTTCCCGCCAACCCTGTATAGGGAGCCCATATTTGCCCCAAATACGGATTTGCTCCACCTATTGTCCGGATTTTGAGTTTTTTTTCACTTTTTCGTCATAAAACAAAATAAATAATTAATTTCAGTACTTGGAGACAAAAACAAATGATTGGAACCTGTGAAAACACCTCAAGGGGTCGAAATTTGGTATTTGCTCTAATAGCACAAATTTTCATTCGATTTCCAAAAATTATGTATGTAAAAACAAATTTTTATTGTATGATGCACTCCTAAGCCCCTAAAAACGGTCCCAGTGGAACCGATGAACCAATTTTTGACCACTTTTTACAGGTCATATTTTCCGATGATGTCAAATTTGGATTCAACATCCTAAAACACCCCCAAATATCAATTTTTCTGGTCCAAGTTCAAGATTTTCTAATTTTCCGAGTTTACATACAAAATATTCTGAAAGTTTAACGGTCAATTTGAAATATCTCAAGAACTAATGGTTCGATAAAAGTCAACAAGAGCTCAAAACGTTTGTAAATGAAATGACTGCAAGTTCTTCAAACATTTTAAGATAATCGTACCCCCACGAGCTAGTGTAATTTAAAAAGACCGTTATTTTTGGTGAAAAGTATAAAATTAAAATGGCCGGCGCTGCATAACGGTCAATTCAAAAAATCTGTAAAAATCATGGATGATCCTTGGCTCAGATTGCAACTTTTTGAATTTCATCGTTTAAAAATGTTCCATACAACTCCGCTCCACCCTTAACAAATAGACACACACGCAGACAGATTTCTTTTTGGTTTTTTCACGTTTTAGACTATTTGGTACAATTTTTTTTTAAAATTTTACTGAAGCTTTTCTTTTCTATCTATAGATATGATGGGAGAAAGAACGAAAACCTAAATGTTCCAGAATTAATAGACTATTTAGTCCATTTGGTCCCATTGTGACCGGCGTCTGGTTGGGATGTAAAAATTTCCCTCAAAATTTAATCTCACTAAACTCAGTCATTTTTATTGAGGTGGTTTTAAAACATTAACATTATTTAAACTGAATTATGTACAAAACTATTCCCCTAAAATAAAATGCACCCTATTCGTGAATCTAAATATTTTTGTGAGTAATACTCACACTCACTGAGTATAATAGCATAATTATGTTGAACATTTATGAAATATTCAAGAATGCGGTGTTCAGCTAGAAAAAAAACAAGAATTGTAACTTTTAGGGTGTATGCGCATGTAATGAAACTCTTGAACTACTCCTTTTACCCTAATTCTTGTATTTTTGTTGTTTTATTTGTATTTAACTTTTTTTTTCATTCTGAGACTTATACATAAAAATTCAAAAAACACATGCGTGGTTATAGCAGAGTAGAAAATTGTGTAAAAGTCGTGGAATCGTGTTGGAGTATTCAGTTATTCGTAGTAAACGTAACGAACCAGAAGTGTCCTAGACGTACTTCTGCTGTATAGTGTGTACAGTGCCAGTGTAGGAAAAAAAGAAAGTTTTTTCCTAGAAGATTAGAATTAGGAGATTGCATCAGCAATTGAAATGTATGTGGAAAATCAATTTATTTTTAAATTAGTATGGAAAATTGTTGGAAAATTGAAGTGACATGAAATGGTTGTGTAACTATTTATACCTTTTATAAGTAGAAATTTCATATTCATTCAACTGATTAAATATTATTATTTTACATAATTAAATATGCAAAAACGTAATAAGTAATCGATAACTTATAGTAAATTGATAGGTGTTTATTAATTCCTTTATTATTATACATTGTTGAAAGAAAAAAAAATAATCTTCTTCAAAATACCATCAAGTGAAAATAATGTGGAAAAAGGAAAAATTTGATTTGCATCGATTTCCTCTACAGACTACCGTCAAAAAAACGGCCACGTGTTTATCCACTTAATTTATCTTTGTACTTCTATGAATTATGTGTGTATGCTTAAACCGACTGCAAAATGAAGTTTTTTTCCTCTCCACAAACAACTTCAGATTTTTGAATAAATACAGATGTGTTTGTGACCGGGTTTTATGGTGAAGGAAAAGATAAAAATTTGGGGTGCCAGACAGATTTTTTTCGCGTAGGAAAATTTCTTGATGCTCTCTTTTATAGAAATGCGAAGAGTGCATTGAATTTGGCACAGCATAGTGAGAGGTGTAATAATTTTCAAGTTAAACTTGTATTTCGATATACACTGGGGGAAAAATTATGTAAAACTAACGTGGGACATTGGTCGGCA
>JXPH01000967.1:6471-19159 GCA_001014845.1 Mochlonyx cinctipes | reverse complement strand
TCTTGAACTTGGAGACATTTTATTTACAAACATTTTGAACCCTTATTGACCCTTATCTCTAGTTCTCGAGATATTTCAAATTGACCGTTAGGCTCTCAGAATATTTTGTATGAAAACTCGAAAAATTGGAAAATCGAACTAGGTAAATCAGGACCAGATAAATTGATGTGTGGGGATTTTTTGGGACGCTGAATCCAAATTTAAAATCATAAAAAATGACCTGTAAAAAGTGGCCCAAATGACAAAAATTGGTTCATCGGTTCCACTGGGACCATTTTTAGGAGCTTAGGAGTTGTTTTTATAGTCTTATCATGTTAAATACATAATAAAAAAAACCACTGGAATTTTACTTTTTGGAAATCAGATGAAAATTGGCGAAATAAGATCAAATGCCAAATTTTGACTCATTGAGGGGTTTTCACAGGTTCCAATTATTTGTTTTTGACTCCAAGTACTGAAATTGATTGTTTATTTTGTTTTATGCTGAAAAAGTGAAAGAAACTCAAAATCCAGACGATTGATGGAGCAAATCCTTATTTGGGGAGCAAATATGGGCTCTTCAAAACCCCTACACCAATTTTTATCCATCATAAAAATAAATTTTGCCTTTATGGGGCACGCCTAAGCCCTTAAAAACGGTCCCAGTGGAACCGATAAACCAATTTTTGTCATTTTGACCACTTTTTATAGCTCATTTCTTCAAATAGTCAAATTAGAATAAATAGAATAATATTAAAACTTGCCAACACGTTTGCCTGGCCATTATCGTAATTAAAGAGATATTTTCACGACCCTTTTTCACAACCTTTTGAGCTAAAACATTGTTGTTATAGAACCTTCAAATGGCTGTTGATTAGCATTGCGGAAAAATAAAAAAACATTTTTTTTTATTGCTTCTCCAAATTAGATGACTGTAGCGCGAACATTCTTGTTGAAAATTCTTTATAAAATTTAATGTGAAAAAGGATGAAGGTTAATTAAACACTCTGTTGCTGTTTTTGTATTATTTTTGTTCATTACGTTTCATTTTTAAGCATCAGTGATTGTTTCATTTTTAAATATTTTTAGACCAACCTCCAATCGGGTAAATATATTGAAATCACTTTACAACTAAAAACTCGCCAAAATGCATTTTAAGCACGTTTCTCATTGAGAAGAAACTTTGTTTCTCCTACCCAGTGTGCAAAAGTCGTCAACATCTGCTAGGATAACTGATGCACTGTCCAAATGTTGGCTTCAACATTCTAAAACTGTTCCCCTTTTAGAATAACTTTGGCCAAAAATGGATATTTTTCCATCTTTTGGCGCCCAATTGTAGACAATCTACATGACACAAAATAACTGGATTAAAATTGATATCAACATCTGTTAAACAACTGTATGGACAAAGTGGACCAGATCATAACTTTTTTTGACGGCCCAACTTTGGTCAAAATCGACCTCTTTGCACACTGGGACTAAAGATCTTGTTTGGCTTACTTATAGAAATTGACCTTATTTATGAAAATTCTGTCCAAAACAAGATCTTGGTTCGCACTAATAAGAACTTATTTCTGACAAAGAATATCTTGTTTGTCCGAAATCCAGGGTAAACAAGAATGCTGTTTGAGAGAAACAAGTTCTTGTTTCGACCAAACAAGAATTTCGATCAGAAACAAGAAGCGTACAAAAATGCGACAGTGACGAGGCGGGACGAAAGTCGATCCATAATTCACTAAGTTACGAAACTCCCCCATCTTATCAATTAGACCAAACCACTTACTTGAAAGTACCCTACTAAAATGAAATAAATATTGTCTTCCACACAATCTAGTTTGGTAGCTGTTGGGTTGGGACTTAAGAATAATGTTTATGATTTTGTTAATATTTAGAAATTGTATCTTGTTTGAGTCACATAAGATAAACAAACAAGGTGCCTTGTTTGAACAACACATTAAACAAGGTATTGTCACATAAAATAAGTTGTTTGAGCAAGATGATAAACAAGATAACTTATTCCAGTGAGATAAAACTTTGTTGGGCAATTCAACCTTCGGATAAGCATGTTAAAGCTGATTACAGCGAAAAAATTTCAGCTTTGGTTTTTTATCATAACTTCTTTGTTTTTTAGTTGATTTTCATGATGTTTTAAAATTTTCCCCAATAGTAGGGCTATATGCTAACGTGCTATGAGACTGTTGAAGATGAATCGATGAACAAACTTCAAAACTATTTTTACATTTTTTTAGCTTTTCATCACTATCAATTAATAGATAGGTTATAATATCCTCGAAAAAAAAGAAAATAATAAAAAAAATTAAATAACAAAAGTCTGTGTGTGTGTCTGTCGTCGTCGTGTGTCTGTATCGTCGATAACTCACGTAATTCTCAACCGATTTAGCTGAAATTTTGTGTGGAGGCTTTTCTCAACAAAAGGACGAGTTCGTTAATGGGCCAAATTGGGCCATGGGATCTGGGGGTCCCCATACAAACTCACCAGAATTTTCCAAAAATCTTGAGTTCTAATGATCGGTCTGAGCTCAAATTTGGAACATAATCTTGTGGTAAGTACCCAAGAACAGTTCCTGAAAAAGTTTGACCGTGGGACATCGTGATCTGTGGACTCCTATGTACTAGAATCTTCCAGAATTCTGGAGCTTTCGTGATCGAAATGAGCTCAAATTTGGAATATAAGCTTTTGGTAAGTATCCAAAAACAGTTCCTAAAGAAGTTTGACTTTGGGACATCGGAATCTGTGGGCTCATATGTACCAGGAACTTCCAGAATTCTGGAGTTTCCTTGATCGAAATGAGCTCAAATTCGGAATATAAGCATATGGCAAGTGCCTAAGAACAGTTCCTACGCTGGATATGGGATAATATTATCCATTCCTGGTGCTTCGAATTACCAGACTTTCTTGGATAACTCTGTAAATGCTTTTCCAAACCACTTCAAAAGTTGCACATATCATCTTTGTCGAAGTCTCAATCCAGTTCCTATCACAAAGTATAGAATAAATATGATGAGCTGAGCTGAGCTACATAATCCACCATGTGGTTCCCTACGTTTTTTAAGTTGTGTTTGGAATTTCCGAAATAAGTATTATGCATTTACAGTGTAGAAAGGATATTTTTGAGATACAATTGCTCTTTTTCAGAACTGGCCTCAGTCGGAACTGAGATTTAGGGGATTTTTCCAGAACTCTGAATTTTAATAAGGCGCCATTGATTTTCATTCTTGTAGGGAAAAAATACAATCCCGATTCGTGCTTCTATCAAAAATGCATGTATAAATGCATCTATGTTTAGAATTTGAATTTCCAATATTAATTCCAAGCACAGTTTAAAAAAAATGCAAAAAATATTGTTCTGAAATTTGTTGTTTCCCGCATTCAAATACCAACCATTCTTCAATAGATTGAAAGTATGTACTCAAAATAGCTGAAAATTGGATTGTTTAATCAATCGTTTGCTCATTAACTCAAAATTAGGAGGATTTTGAAAAATGAGAGTATTGTGGTGAGGTCCTTTAGGAACCATTATTAAAATAAGCCATTATTACCTTTATTAGCAGTTAAAAACTGTCAGACGTTAGCTGACACACCCTGAATGTACATGGTGTGTCAGCTTTGAAAACAAAATTCATAACTAACCGAACGAAGTTCTGACTGTATGTTTTGTACATATAAATAACACTCTCACTTGACTCCTCCTGAAAAATACGAGTTTAGTTATAAATTTAACTTCTTAAAGTGAAATTCATGCTATTGGTCCAAAAATGAAAATGCCCAAATCAACTTTAAAACGCGTTTTGGAGCTCTAGGAATCATTTCTGACCAAAATTGGGTGGACGTCTCAGTCTGTTGGGCGATTAGTCTATTCGTTTTTCCGCAACTTGTTTATGTCTCAAGTAAACTAAAGTTCGACCGATCGAGCCTAAATTCTGGAGGATGTATTCATTTGATAAGAACTCGTGATCCATTCATATGAAAACAAAATCGGACAAAAGCTTCTGTGGGCGATTATTACCCATTTTATGCCTACCAATTTGAAGCCCAATCGGACAAATGCATAATGATCATACTTATAGAAAGAAATGTTTTTTATGTCCTTATGAAGATATAATATTAATTTTAATCAAGAAGGACATTTTTATATATTTTCATTGAGAAACTCAGTATTCGGATTCTTATTCTCATTTTGATTTTATAAAACATTTGTTAGAAAATCGAACTGCAAATCAAACTGTCGAATTAATTAAATACTCCTGTATGTGCACTGAACCAAAATTATTGCATTGCGGTTAAACATATTTCAGTATAAATAATTGTGTTTTCAACTTCAACATTTCAAGTTTGTTTTATTGCTGGGTTGCATCAATGAAAATAATTTCATTATGAATAATATGAAATCCTCGTTCACTTAATAATAATATTTTTTCAATACTTCTACCATTCCTTCTCTAATGCAATTTTTATGACTTTTCAAACACAGATGAAAGAAGCAAATGAATATTTCACAGTCACAAACATTTTTTAATTAAACTTAATTCCCAAATGAAACATAAAAAAAAATATTTTGCAGCAATCAAATTATTGTATGAATGCAGACATTTCAGCATAAATTTAATAATTTTGCACACGTTTTTCCAATAATAAACTTAATTAAAACATTCAATCCTTTTTTCACATACTTTTTTTTGCTTAATTTTTACACTGTAAATATATCCTTTCTCGTTTATTTGTACAGTCCAACTAATTTATTTTTTTCATAAAACGAAAAAAATAAAATAAAAATATTTCCACGATCTTATCCCGTCTAAAGTCACACAAGTACTAAACGCATGCGTTGTTTTGTTATTTAAAAAAAAATTACTTTATTCACTTTTGACTTTGCTCTCTACGCTACAGGTATATTATACACAAACGTTTTTACCTTCATTGTAATATACTCAAATCATATACTGATATATACCTACCATAGGTACCATCTATTCGAAATGGAATTGTATGCATATAATATATAAATATAGCTATAAATTATAATAACGTCTAACAACAATATAAACAAGTGCTTTATTGTATTTAACTATTTTTTCAGAACATTTTTTATTCAATGGGGCAAAGTTAATTTGACGGAAAATGAATTAAATTGTACAAAATGCATTTTACAGTCATAATCTAATCATTGTCTAGGAAATGGTGGAGAATAAATGTATAATGTTGTGGAAATAGCAAAAAACTGCATTTGATTTATTGGATTGCAAATTGCTTTATTTGTTATTGATGTAGGCATATCCTTTGAAGAGTTACATTGAGCAATATGAGTTCTAACCAGAGCAGAACTTTTTCTGTAATTTCGGTAATATTCAAGGTCCAGTGAAGCTTGAAGTTTGCTCATTATTTTGATACTTAACAATCACTTGAAAAGCTTTAAACCATGGCTCACTAAAGTAGGGTTTGTTTCTTCCTAAGAAAGATAATCTCTAGGATGGCCTAGAACAAGAGCAGGGCTACGCTCACAATTAGGTATAGGTTTTTTTCCTCCCAAAGAAAAGTGGTCCCTGTAAGGCAGAAGGAGAGAGAACATACCACGGTTTCATTACCGTCGCCTAGTCTAATTCCCATAATCTCTAGCCACATTAAAGTCCCTTCTACTATAATATCAGAGGGTTTTTGAACTTACAAAAATCCCCAAATGATAGCGTAGTTTCCACAAAAAGGATTCGTTTGGAGATTGACGATGGCGTGGAAGAGAGGTTACGTGGAGTTTTTTTTCCTCAAGTGACAGCCAAGCGGAGTGGTCACATTTTAGAAGCTTTTCGAAAGTAAACTTATGAGTGAGAATGAGCGAGTCCAGCGCCAGGAGTCGCTGAAGAAAAGAAACGAAAAAGGAAGGAAGAGAAGTCACTCCCAACCACATTCCTCAGGCTAGGGACCCGTTTATTAAGCTTCTTTTTTGTATGAAATTCTCTGGTGCGTAGTTCACGGTTGTGGTAGTCGCACCGATCATTATTTTAACCTTTTCTCCAATTACAATTTCTACGTGGACACCCCAAGCCTCTGCACTCCAGAGTGAGCCGGCAACAGTCAAACGGGGAAAGTCTCTATAACGGAGCAATTCTGTGTATTATTGCGACAATAAAGACAAACAATTCCAAACATTGAGGGCTGTATTCTCCAGAGCATATGAAGACTTAATCAGTGATTAACTTTTTTTTATTTTCCTTCCTATGCAACAAAATAGAAATTTAACATTCGGATCCTAAAGTTACGACGCCAATAATCTAATAATAACTTTTAACATGCATATTAACATTATATTTACTGAGATATTGCGAAAACAAAATCAGTTACTAACTTAATATGCTCTGGAGAATACAGCCCTGAATGTTTTATTTCATCTCCCTTTTGGCCCAGGAAACCCCGTTACATCCCAAGGAGATTTTTTCTTCCAAAGCAGGACGATCCTTTTAGGCGAATGGCAGAATAGATTTATAAAAATATAACTTTACTTAATTTTTTAACGACCGGGTGGTTTATTGGTTAGTACGCTAGCCTCACATCCACTAGGTTCTGGGTTCGATTCTCGGTACAAACTGCTGTGTTCAATTAAATTGGATTGTTGATTTTCAATTTGTGATAAATCTGAATTGTTGATATTTCTATAAATAGAACACAGTACAGTCAGTCTGTGGAATATGTATACACCAACTTCCATCTATAATTATATAACCTATGATTGTGGTGGTATATGTTTAAATATTTTAGCAATTTTGTGTACTTTTAGAGACTTTGTGGACTTTTCGGGATATTCTTGGGGTTTTTGGAGATTTTGTGGACTTTTGAAGATTTTGTTGATTTTTTTGGGGACTTTTAAGGGATTTTGTGAATTTTTTTGGCGATGCACATGGATTTTTTTAAATGATTGTGAAATTTTTATCAAATTTGTCAATTTTCAACGCAAAAATGTAAAAAAAAACGCCTGAAAATGACCCAATAAAACATAGATACAAAAGATAAAAAATTAAATTTTGTATTTAGTTTTCAGGTGTTATTCAGATGCTCTCTGGCTATAAGGTATTTTTCTCGGGTCTATCTCACAGGCTTTTCTAAACCTTAGAAAATGCTGAGAAAAATCTGAGGCTAACCGGACACTGAAAACAAACCTCCTGACCAAGAAAAGCGCACAACGAACTAAAAAGATGGTTGGTTAGGGTGGACAAGATTGTATCAGTTGCGGCAACCAAGACCTTGCTTCCTAACCAAGAAAAGCGCGTTTCTCGCAAACAAGAACCATCTCAGTAAACAAGATCTTGGTTGAGAGAAACAAGATCTTGGTTGAGAGAAACAACATCCTGCTCGAGTAAATTGTCACAAAAATGTTTGTTGTTTTGAAATTCTGTCAAAAACAAGATCTTGGTTCTCACTAATAAGATCTTATTTCTGTCTAACAATAACTTATTTTTCAGAAATTCAGGGTGAACAAGAATCTTGTTTGAAAGAAACAAAATTTTGTTTCGACTAAACAAGAATATCACTTAGAAACAAGAATTGTAAAATCATATGTCAGGAACCGATCCATAGTGCTCTAAGTCACGAGACGTACCGTTTATCCACTAAAACATTTATTTTTGTTACTATATCGAATACGTATCTTGTTTGAATAACATAAGATAAATGCGTTGAAGAAGATGCCAAACAAATAAACACGATCTTGTTTGTCACAAACAAGGTAACTTTTTCCAGCGAAACAAAATATTGTTGGCACCTTTAATGTTATTTGTTTGTCTCAAACAGGATTACTTGTTTGTGGTAAACAATATCTTGTTTGAACTAAACAAAATTTACTTCACCTTGTTTGTAGCAAACAAGATCATGTTTGCCTTTTTTCTCCCAACCAAGGTCAAACAAGATCTTGTTTCTTTATAAACATGTTTTTTCAATTTAGTGTTCTCTTTTGAGATTTCTCAAATTCTGTGGTTTTTGTAGGCTCCAGCACAATGAAATTTTTATCTTCAGAAATGAGAAATCGAAATTCATCAAATACTGATTTTTTTTCGTCAATCCAATCATTAGATTTTCCCAAAATCGTGATTGTGAAGATTTCCAATGAATTAAAAAAAAAATCATGGAAAAATACAGATGCCTAATTGTAGATTTGTCCTCTGAGTCGAAAAATATCAAAGAAATATGGATAAAATCTTAAGTATATCCAAAAAAGTGACAGAAAAAATTAATTGAACCTATCACGGTTTTGAAAAAAAAAATCAAGTTTAATGGAATTTTCAATTTCATTGGATGTCCAATAGATTTAAATGATGTTGTAGACAATGAATTTAATTTTTATTCGTGTACATTTTGAACACCCAAGTTAACTTTTTCTCGGTTGTTGCAAAATTCAGAAATATTAGAATGTTCAGCTAAGTATTTGACGTTTTGTCAACAGCCTTTCAAACGTCAGTATTTTTAAAATAACAATTGATTAAAAAATAATTACGCTTATATCCTCATGGACAGGAAGTTTGCAGTAAATTTAAAAAATAAGATATAATGATAATTTTTTTTTATTAAAACACGTGACTTATTATTGTATTTTAGTGTGAAATTAAATCAAGATTACATACAATTATATTCAGTTCTATTTTTAGCTTACTTTTAGCCTCTCACATGACTCCATGACTTTACTTGTAATTTTAAAAGCACTTAATTGCTATATGGAAAAAGTAAATATTATGATGTCATACTGTATACACGAGCAAGGCATGAGTTATGACTGTTTTCCATATTTTTCATGTTTTAAATTCATGAAATGTGTGCTGAGCTTTTATTTGTTTACACAGTTTTATTGCGCTCAGAATACATTGTTTGCTTCCTAGATTTTTATCTAAGATTTTAGTTAGGTATACAAGATATACCTAATAAAAATTATACAAGTTTTGATTATGATTCGGTGTTGAGTTTTTTTAGAATGAATAATTATGAAATGTAAAGCTTATTGCTTGATCACGCCAGAATATGAATTATGATTTAATAGTAACAATTTTTTATCGATTTCTTACCTTATGTATAAAATACAAGTTATCACATTAGTTCTAATCCTCTAGAAACCCATTTTTTTAAATGACATAGATTTACATGGTTTCCTTTTTCAGGCAAATGGGTAATATAGGCTGCAGGCAGAACACTGATTTTGGTTATAAAGTAGATCAGTATTGTTTACCATCGGGATTGTGAAAAATGTTTTTCCTTCTCTAATCAGGCGTCACTTGGACGCTCCTCACGCTCTATTCCAATAAAATTAAATGAAAATACTCCACTAGGCCGGAGTGCAGCTCCTGTACATGAAAACAGTAAGAGTTGTGATCCCTGCGCTCTGAAGACCGTTTAGAAATATGTTTTTAAAACACAATTTGCAATACTAACCAAGAATTTGGTACAGCTTATGACCTAATTTGCTACACATTCTTAACATTCTGACACACATTTTTCAAAACTGCAACACATTATGGTGGCTTTTTTGGCTCACATTTTTAACTTTAACGTTAATACACGTTTAACATGTTTTTAGTACACAACACACTCCTATGATGCGTTTACCGGGCATTGTAGTTTATGGTAAAACCTACATAGTTGAAATTTAGATCAGGTCAACTTCGAGTGCAGTCAGTCAAAGCTTACTGTATGCCTCATATAAATTCATAGAGAAAATTTTCGTAATTGTTCTATTCCAATTTTTTTTTGATAAACATAAAGATTAAAACGTAGGAAACCACAATGTGGATTATGTAGCTTTTCACTCGTATTGCGTCTATAAGTTAAAAACCGGATTTTTTTTTGTTGGAAAGAGCGTTTATTAAAGAAAATCTTGTACAATTCTGTTATTCAAAGTATTGTCCATCGGAAGTTACAACATTTCCCCATCTCTCTGGCAATTTGTGGACGCCATCCCAAAAAAACCGGCCATTTTTTGAATCAAAGAACAAATCGAGCCAATTTTTTATGCCTTGGACTGAAGTGAAGCGTATTCTAGAAAGTGCATTCTGCATCGATCGAAACAAATGGTAGTCAGAAGGCGCCAAGTCTGGACTATATGGCGGGTAGGGTGCACAAGCAAATCAAACACTGTTGACTGATTTTTACAGCTTATGAATAGAGCTTAAAAATGATATGTATGTCAATGATTTGCTACAGCGAGCGCATACATCTACTGTCAAATTCCGGTTTTTAACTTTTAGACCCAATATTTAAATCATATTTTGTAACAGGAACTGGATTAAGACTTCAACAAAGATGATAAGTGCAAATTTTGAAGAGGCTCGAAAAAGTATTTACTGAGTTATCCAAGAAAGTCTCTTAATTGGATGCACCAGAAATGGATAATATTATCCCAAATTTAGCATAGTAACTGTTCTTTGGACACTTGCCTTAAGCTTATATTCCGAATTTTAGCTCAGTCCGACCAGTAAAACTTGAGAGCTCTGGAAGCGGCTGTTACCTGGGACCTTGGGAGCCTTCAGATCCCGATGTTTAGTTTAGTTTATTTCTGATATAAATAAGCATAATGCTTTTCATTGACAATGTGGACAGTCCCACATTGAAAATGCTTATACAGACATCGATTAATAATTAAAAACAAGAAAAAACAATTAAAAGTATTTGAAAATTTAACAATTTAACAATTTAAAAAACAGCATCACAGAAGACATGTGTTGACAGGGTAAAACTTTTTTTTGGAACTGTTCTTAGATACTTTCCAAAAGCTTATATTCCAAATTTGAGCTCATTCCGATCCCTAGAACTCCTGAATTCTGGAAGTTCCTGGTACCAAGGAGCCCTCAGTTTTCAATATCCTAGGGTTAAACTTTTTTAGGAACTGTTCTTGGATGCTTACCCAAAGCTTATATTTTCTAAATGTGAGTTCATTCCGATCACTAGAACTCATGAATTCTATAAGTTCCTGGAACCAAGGACCCCAGATCTTGATGTCTTAGAGCCAAACTTTTTTAGGAACTGTTCTTGGATACTTTCCACAAGCTTATATTCCTAATTTGAGCTCATTCCAATCATTAGATCTCAAGATTGCCTGAAAATTCATCTATGGGGCCCCCCGATCCTATGATCCGATTTGGCCCATCTATGAACTTGACCTTACTTTTGTAAACNCTTATATTCCTAATTTGAGCTCATTCCAATCATTAGATCTCAAGATTGCCTGAAAATTCATCTATGGGGCCCCCCGATCCTATGATCCGATTTGGCCCATCTATGAACTTGACCTTACTTTTGTAAACAAAAGCATCCATTCCAAATTTCATCAAAATCGGTTAAGAGTGAGGACAGAAAGAATTCTATTTTTTTTTATTTTCCTTGTATTACCTTTTTATCTAGAATTGGTATTGATGAAAAGCCAAAATTATATATTGCACAACAAATAAAAGAAAATGAGTTTCGAGGCGCCTTCATATTTTTATTAGCATTGTGTTTTTCTTGTATTCGATATCTATAATTGATATTAATACAATTTTGTTATGAATCAGCAAACTTGAAAGTTTCTCCACTTAGGAGTTGAAAACTTTATTCTTTTGTTCAATGATTTATTAAAACGTTTAAAAATTCCATTGAAAAAGTTCTTATAAGAATTCATTCTCGCTATAAAAAGACAATGTTCAAAAATAATATTAATTTCAATTATTTGTGTTCTTTTCATTTCAGGTAAGGATAGATAAGAAAAATCTTCAAAATGAACGGCAGAACGCAAATTGGATTTTATCAACATTGAGATTATCCTCAAGATGGGATTATTATATGATTGGAAAATTAAACGTAAGAAAATTGTAATCTCTCATAAAATCATGTTTACAGACGAGGATTATGTTGTGAAATCTCCATGCGTAGGGGTGAATAAAGATACCTGGAACATCAAGCGATGAAAAATCCTTGGATGATTATTTTGGACTATCCCTTCTCCTTCAATCATACGAAGAATCAAATACAACACCAAAACTCTGAGGTGTCCCAGTTGTGTTTCTTAAAACCAATCATTAAGAGGGGTAAGAGAAGCCTGAAAGTCTAAAATAATCATTCATACCTAAAATCGTTCCAGAACTCCTCAAGAAATATTTAAAGCTTTAGAACGAGAAAATTTATGCATACATAATAATTTATGAGTATTTTAAAGCTGTGGTACCCCAATCAGAAAATGACTTGAATTAAAAGCCCAAGGGCCAACAGAATAATGCTCAAAGCGAATGTAAAATCAATTTATAACGTAAAACATGATTCCAGACGCTTACCAAAAGCTTATATTCCAAGTTTGAGCTTATCCAATCACTTAAACTTGAGAGTTCTGAAAGTTTCTGATTCATAGGAGCCTTCAGATCCCGATGTCCCAATTTTTTCTAGCAACTAATCTTGTATATACCTTATATTCCAGACTTGAGCTCACTCCGATCACTAGACCTCAAGAATTTTGAAAGTTCCTGGAACACAAGAGCCCTCAGATACCAATGTCCCAGGGTCAATTATTTTAGAAACTGTTCTTAGGTACTTGCCTTAAGATTATGATTTAAGCTCATTCTGATCTTTTGAACTCAATATTTCTGGAAAATTCTGGTGAGTTTGCATGAGGACCCCTAGACCCTGTGGCCCGATTTTGCCCATAACAAAGTCCTCCTTATTTTTGTTGAAAAAAACTTCCACACAAAATTT
>JXPH01000963.1:8079-18430 GCA_001014845.1 Mochlonyx cinctipes | reverse complement strand
CAGTAGTAAGCACAAGCTAAAATTGCAAAAGTTTCAGCTTGAAAGACTGATACAAGTGTGCCCAAAGATATGGAGACTTTTAAATTGAGCCGCCACTCATCTCTGCCAGGGAATTCAACGGTAAAACCCCTAACAGTGACAATTGTGGTTGGTAATGAGGCTAAAAAGTTAATAAAATAAATTAATAAATTTATCGTGATATCCAAGCCACCCAGGGAGCTTGACCGGTAGAACTTCTGCCTACCAGTCGACAAGGTACAGGTTCAAATTTCACATTGAGGCGATAAATTTACATTTTTTTTATTCAACGTTGTCAATATGGTAAATTACTTTATTGAGCTCAGTTGTTCATAAATAATTGAGAAACGAAGGGATTTCTGTCTGGGCTTTGGCTGCACACAACTATCTATAATGGTTTTAACAAAATAAATAAAAGTCCAATTTGAATAAACAAAGACTCAAAATACGCTTATTTTAAATATCTATGAAAAGTTTTCAGAAAATTTTCTAAAGGACCTTCCCTTCTCCTAAAAACAGAAAAAAGGACATTTTGAAGTCATGTAATGGTCTATGAATGTTAATAACTCCGTCAAAAATAGACAAATTGTACCACTAAGGCCTCAAAATTTGCGGAATGATCTAAAATTTCCAAAAAAATATGTTTGGGACCAACGACTAAAAGGATTGTCAAATTTCTTTATTTCTGTGTATTTTTGGTTATAACTTTAAAAATAATGGTCCGATAAAATTGATTCTGCTTTCAAAATGTGCGTCAGCTTTTTCTCTACCATTTTGGTACTGAGATTATAGTAGTATCTTTTCAGAATACCAAGTTATATCCAAAAAAATAGCTTTTCATCACTATCATTCAATAGATGAAAAGGTTATGAATTCAGTAAAACAAAAAAAAAAATTTGTTCCAAATGGTCTGAAATGTGTAAAAGAATTATAAAGAAAAAATGTCTGTGTGTGTGTCTGTCTGTCTGTCTGTGTCCTCGATAACTCACGTAATTCTCAACCAGTTTGGCTGAAGTTTTGTGTGGAGGCTTTTCTCAACAAAAATAAGGACGAGTTCGTTAATGGGCAAAATCGGGCCACTGGATTAGGGGGCCCCCATAAAGAAAATTTATCCCTATTATATAATTAGCTTAGCTGTAAGAGTCTTTATTTATGATAACTTTCCAAGGACTCACCCGATTGGCTTACGACCGGTCGTATGCTGACTCGAAATCATGAATGAAAAATTTGTGGGCACAATCCTGCCAAAATAAAATTCAGAATCGTCTATATAGAAATAAATTTGAAAAATTCCTCGGAATATATTTCGCACTTACTCAGGATTTTATTTTAAGCGACCAAGTACTAACAAGGCACTAAAAAACTTTAAAATTCAAAAATTTGCACAATTGTGCCCAATATTTTATCACTGCTCAAATTGTAAAAATTTAAGACATACAGCTCTGCAACTTCAAGAAAAAGTAGGATGCTGAAAAAGGCCTTAAATTTAACCCTTTTTATCTGTAATGGTCCTTTTTTGTTCCAACTTCCAGCATCTTTATAAAAATTTAAAAAAAAGGATATTCGCAAAAAAAATCCTTTAACTTACCCTTTCATTGCCTCAAATGAAAAAAAAATTAAATGCAAGTCACAAGGGATGTTTTAAGATTAAATGTAAAGGACTTTCATCATTGAAAATAAGGATACATATTTTGTTTTGATATCGAACTAGCTAATGGCAAGATAATTTCAACAGAAGAATTATACTGCCTAGGGAATCTTCAAACTTGAAAATACCCCAAATTTGAATTAAAGCAAAATTGACCTTCAAAACTTGACGGGTCATTGGGTAGTGTAATATACGTACAGGATAGAAGGTATGGAGCTCATATCGCAGAAGATTAGTCAATTTAATTGCAGTGCAAAAAGAATGAATCAGACTTGCTAATAAAGTGGTAACCGTTGAAGTAGTTCGAAACCCACTTTTTTATGTAGATCTATACAATAATGTGCAGTAACCTGCACTATCTTTAACATCCTGAACCTATCAACTATACTGGCATTCTACCTAGTCCATCAGTTGGGAGTTAGGTAGGGGAGAAAGGGGTTAGCAAATAAGCAATAAATTAGCATAATTAAACCCCTTTAAGCACCCGGCTCCAAAATAATTTGGCACGGCCCTGATTCCACTCCTCCTGGGGAACAATCCAGCCCGGAGTTTCCTTAAGTTTCCTTATATTTCAAAATCAGTTATAGCCAAAATGAAATCGTCTTCACCATCCTGAGCATTTCATGCCTTTGATCGAGAAAGTCAGTCAACATTTAAAGATTTCAGAGGGGCCCTATAATTTTCAATGCACTTTGAACTTTTTGCGAAGCCCCTCTATGCACGGTCTTGGCACCACTAAAATACCATTACCAATAACAATAGGCATTTGTTGACCCAATTTTTTGAGTACAGGATCCCCAGAGAACTTGTAGGTATTAACCCTTTAACAGTCTCTGGTACATATACACACTTAATAAAATCTGCTGTAAAACCGCAAAAAAGAGCTGAATTTTGAACAGCTGATTAAACCGCAAAATTTTTCAGCTAAAGTTTGCGTTTTAGGTGTGGAACTCGTTGCAGAAATGGCGGAGAATTTTGTTCGAAACAAAAATGGAGCGAAAAATAATATTAAAATGTATACACGTATAATATGGCTTTTAACACATATATTTACAAAGCATAATGTTGGAAATGTACTTTTTGTGGCTAAAATTTATTAAACTAACTAAAATTGTAAATGTACTATAGTTTTTGTGCATTTTCATGGATTTTTATTGAAATTTTATACGGAAATCTTGAAATCATGCTGAAAAATCGCAACTGAATTGAAACCAAATTTTGACATTTGTGGTTCGCTGAAAAAACCGCAATTTCTTTTAGCGATTTAAAATCAGCATTTTAAAATGCTGGTTTTTTTAAACGAAACTGAGTGTGTACGAACCTCCTGTTACTATCGTCCGTCAATTTCTCCGACAGTTTTAATTTAAGCATACAACTTCTTGTGCTATGATTTTGGTCAACATAAAACCCCATTTCTAGCGTTTCCCTAAAGGTTAACACTAATTTTGACAAAAAAATTCAAATTCCTGCATTTTTGGTGTTTCAAGTTTATTATCTCTGGACTAACATGATTCCTAGGCTTTATGTAAGGTATCAATCGAAAGGTATTGAGGTCAACTATTATACAGATATGGGCAATTTTATGCAAAAATTTCGAAAGCCAATATCTCAGCAATCAAAAGGTATTGGAGGATGGTATTGCTGCAGAGTACTTTTTTCTTAAGAAGCACTACAAGGGGTTTTCTCTCTGTACAGTATCGGGTGTAGATTACAAGTATGATTTGATTATTGTTTCCATCTACTGAAAATAAGCTTATCACACCATTTTTGAGTATAACATAATTCCGGATGGTTCGACTTACATAGGAAGATGCTGGAGGGGAAAATAGAGCAACCTCCGGCTGATACTGATAGATGCTTGTGGGTAAATTTTGGGTAAGTTATTTTTGATTGCCTCCACTTCTATCATTATTAATTGTAGAAAAGTTTGTTTTGCTTATTTTCATTTTAATCATCGTTTCTTTGATAAGGTCAGAAATTATTAAGATTTTTTATTGTAATCATAAAAATTTATGTGGAAGTCCATATCCTAGGCCGATAGAACTCAAAAGTGACAGACTGACTTGAAACAATAATTGATTTCAGTGGAGGTCCAAAGTTTGAGTATCCATGTTGGGGCATGCGAGATTTTTTCTGTTAAAAATTATATTATTTCAATGTAATTCAGATTTATTTTGGCTCATGGCCTTAACAAGAACAAGATAAGTGCTAAAGGTTCTTGAGGACACATGTGAGTAAAATTTGACCTATTTTATATTTGAAATTGGTTGTTAAGAACACATGTTCCAAAAGTCTAATGAGTCTCAAACAACTGTGTCAACTCTATCTACTACTATCTTAGAAACGGGACACACTAATAGTTGATCGTTGCAAAAATTAATCTTCTACTAATAGATAGTCCAATGGCCTAAATACTCTCAAAAAAAATAAGCAGCCCACCAAAACAGTGCATCATTCTGTGCTTGGGCTGCCAAATCGATACAGTGATTTCGGTAAACACAACCTTTCTCTCCTCAAGGATTTGATTTAAATTAAATAATTTTTTATCTTAATCTTTAAAAAAATCAAAAGACTCCATACAAAATCAAGCGACGAACCCCAAAATACGCAAAAAATAGTTTTTCTGCACATAATTTATCAAAGTCTTTCAATGATAATTATCAAGACAACGAGTGAACTTTTTAATTAATGACTAATTTGGATAGAAATCCAAAACGAATTCAGTGATGAGTGATTGTTAATTGTTTCTTATCGTAATTAAACCAAATTATCACAACAAAAAACTAAAGAAAAAACAATTAATCAAATGGTAATTTCATGGTCGTCTAGTCTCATAACTTGCTCCTTTTTCATCTCCACTAATGGTCCAAAAACATTTACATTAATTAAACGTACAACATAAAAACATAATTACGAACAGCTCTTCACATTTAAACTCTAATAATAATTGTAAATTCCGATCGCTAGATGTTAGATGAAAGCAAAAGTGTTTCCCCTTCTTAGCGCATCACCACTTAAATGTCATTCCATAACGCTTTTTTTCTCACATTATTTTTTCTTATTTATTTTTCTGATGCAAATCTCATATTTATCGATGTGAATTATTTAAATTTTCATAATTCAAGATGAGATGAAGTTATTTTCAATAAAGTGCACGCCGTGGCGAGACCGAGCAATTAATTTTTCCTCTTCTACACGTAACACTTTCTGATGTTATATTCTACCACTATCAGCTGATTATGGTTATGATCTTAAACTCAATTTCATTGTTTCAGTTTACAAAAAAAAGTAAAATAAAATAAAATGTGGCGTTAATAAATCAAAAAAAGTGAAATATTTCGAATCATTCCATTTAATTGTTACTTTGTAGCTGATTTGAATCAGAAATTACCGAATATTTATGTTATTTTTTATTTCCTATACACTTTTTTTACATAATTTCAATTTCACTGGTAAACGTTTTAAATTTAAATATTTAATGCGAAATGTTTGGTTTGGAAAGAATATTAAAATCGTGTATTGAGATGTTAATTGGCCTTTTTTCATTCCGTTTATTAAAGTGGGTGCCGAAACACACCTCACTTTTCAAAAGCGATTTAATTTTAATCGATTAGAAAGAAGTTGACAAAATATGCATAAAAAACACTCTCCCAATTAATCAATCAATCAAAATAATAAAGTAAACAAGTAATAAAAAAATAGAAATTTATTTCGTCGCTTTGAAGTTCATGGCCAATAAAATGGTAATTAATCCGCCCGCCATACATTGCGACTCCCCGCAGTCTCAGCACAATAAATTAAAATATCAATCAAAACATGTAGGAAAACACAAAGTGAATTATAGCTTTTCTTCTTTATTTCTAGAACTTTTTTCAAGGGAACTAGATTTTACATAGAAAAAAACTATCATATGTGCAAATTTTGAAAAAGATCCGATGAGGATCTTCACAGTTATTTGAAAAAGTCTGGTATTTAAAAGCATTAGAAATGGATGGTATCAATCCCCATTTAAGATAGGAGCTGTTCTTGAATGCTTACAAAATTAGAGCTCCCACCGATAACTAGAACTTGAGTCTGAAAGTTCCTGATTAATAGGAGTTCACAGATCATAAGGTTCTATGATTCAATTTCTGCTCTGGGATACTTAGCTTGTATTCCAAATTGGAGCTCATGATGTCGTAGGAAACCACAAAGTGGATTATGTAGCTTTTTCAATATTTTTTGTATGTTTTGTAATAGGAACTGGATTAAGACTTTGACAAAGATGATGTGTGCAGATTTTGAAGAAGATCGTAAAAGTATTACAATATATAAATAAATAAAATAAGGCCTATAGGTACCCTATTGGGACCAGGCGAGTCCTCATATTTCAGAGAACTTTTTACGTATTAGTGGACCTACAGCTTATAGTGGATTCCGAACCACAACAACTTTAATGGTTATACTAATGAGGTACCAGCTCATTGAGCCCATCAAGTCATGTTCAGTTTTTAATTGCAAGGAAACTGACTAACCTGACATACACACATATACCACCACAATCATAGGTTATATAATTGTAGATGGTAATTGGTGTATGAATATTTCACAGACAGACTTTACTGTGTTCTATTTATAGAAATATCGATAATGCAGATTTATTACAAACTGAAAATCAATATTCTAAATCCATTAAACACAGTAGCATCTACGGGAATCGAACCCGGAACCTAGTGGATGTGAGGCTAGCGTGCTAACCACTCAACCACCGTCGTCAAGTATTACAAGAAAATCTGGTAATTGGAAGCACCAGGCTTGGATAACATTATTGCCAATTTACAGGAATTGTTCTTGGGCACTTGCCATTATCTTATTTACTAAATTTGAGCTCATTCCGATCACTAGAACTCAAGAATTCCGACAGTGGGTGGTATCTAAGATTCTTCAGATCCCGATGTCNCTAGAACTCAAGAATTGTGGAAGTTCTTGGTATCAGGAGCCCTCAGATCTCCATGTCCTAGGGTCAAATTTTCCTAGGAATTGCTCTTGCTTACTTATCAAAAGCTTATATTACAAATTTGAGCTCATTCCAATCATTAGAACTCACGATTTCTACCCCTACCGTGGTCCGATTTGGTCCGATTTGGTCCCATTTGGTCCAGTTTGGTCCGATTTGGTCCAATTTGGTCCGATTTGGAATTACTATTGTTGAGAAAAACCTCCACACAAAATTTCAGCCAAATCGGGTTAGAATCACGCGATATCAACAGATGACAGACAGACAACCACACATGCACACATACACTTTTTTGTTTTTTCACGTTTCAGACCATTTCCCGAGGAAACAATTAATTTTTTACTGAATACAAAATAGTGCAGCACAAGCTCCAATGGCTATGATGTAACAAACGCTAAACGCTGGTGAGTTTGGAAGCCCCGAAACCCCATGGACCGGTTTGGCACATTAACGAACTTGACCTTACTTGTGCCGACAAAAGTGTCCGTTATTGATAGATTGAACATTGGAGTGGTCATACAAATATTGACTACACAGTAAAAAAAATAAAGGCAAATTTACCTGTATATCGGTTGTAATTCTGGATACACCGATTTACAGGTAAATTTACCTTTACATTTATATGGAGAAATAGTCTATATTTAGGCGGAGTAATTACTTTACACTTACTTAAAGGCAATTTTAGCTGTAAATCGGAGTGAATTTAGATTCATTTTTACTGTGATAGCACAAGCTCCAAACCTATTGTACTTAACCCTCCAAAGAATTGCAAAATAAAAAATATTCTTAAGGTTTTGTTAACCAATATCAAGGTTCAGGTCCACAGCCAGAGTCTGTTCGTTTGCTTTCTCATTAACAGACACCAGTGGTCCAGTAAAGAGAGACCAAGTTTGTCACAGAAAGCTTCTGCAAGGCATCCCTAAATTGCACCACCACTTTTGATACGAAGATATAAAACAGCAAAGCTTGAAACACTGCCTGAATATCAGAGGAAGAAGCTATAGATTGACTATTCCCAACTCTGAGCATTTCTCTGCTCCAGGAAGAATATAGAATAAATTTCTGACTGAAAAACAGTACAGAAACTCCCTAAAGGAAGTGATATCTCAAAGGCTAGATCAGAGCAAAATAACCCAGAGCCCGCCTTAAAGTCGTAATGAACCTTCAGTGAAAATGTTTGAAGTTTCATTAGTTTCTAAAAGAATGTTATTATTGGCCCATTTCTCTCGTTTAGGAAATAAAATACAGTGTATTTGCAATCGTAACGTCTGTAAGAGCCAGCCAATCTTGCTTTTTGCTCCACATTTATACGTAGAGGCCTAAAGTCTAATAGCACTTCCATAGCAGCATTAGGTGTAGTCTCCATACCAAATTTCAAACGTAAGATATCAACAAACACACATCACACGCAAAGACTATATTTTTTGTAGCAAAATGTTGCAACTTTTCCCGAAGAACCAAAAATTATCAAATTTTACTGAACACATAAACTTTCTTCTATCTAAAGTTATATAGGATAGTAAAAAAAACTCTTCTTCACATGACTTCGTCCAAAAGCACTCTCCGTTTTTATAAAATAATAATAATAATCATAACAACAAAGTAATTGGTTCACTTTTACTAATTGATATCATAAATTGAATCTAAAAGCGATTGCACAACAACCAGTTTTTTATTCACTATTTACCTACAACAGATTAAGCAAAAAAGTTAAATAAAATAAAATAATCATAAAAAATGTAGGTAGGTGAATTTTTAATTTAATTTTACTGTATTGGGATGAATGAAAAGGATTTTTAAAAGTAGATTTCAAGCTAACACTAGTGAAAAGTGGTTCCTTTTCCCGGCAAGCGTAATGAAGTAGCTTTGCTGAAGCATCTCAGCTGAGATTTCAATGATTATGTATTTTGGTATTTTTCCGCCATTCTAAATTGCGAAGAAATTCAAAATGAACACAACTCCATTAAATAACACAGATGGAGCCGTCGATGTATTCAGTAAAATATGAATCATTTTGGTCGTTCGGGAAAAATTGGTTTAAGTGGTCTGAAACGAGAAATAAACGAAAAAAAAATTGTCCATGTGTGTGCCTGTGTCCTCGATAGCTCGCCTGATTCTCGATTTTGTGTGGAATTTTCTCTCAACATAAGTAAAGACGAGTTTCGGCCATGAAGTCTGAGGGGTCTCCATACAAACTCACCAGAATTTTCCAGAAATCATGAGTTCTAATGATTGGAGTGACCTCAAAATTTAAACATAATTTTGTGCTAAGTATCTAAGAACAGTTTCTAGAAAAATTAGACCATAGAATATTTTTTTCTGAGCGCTCCTATGTACATCTTCACAGTAAAAAAAATAAAGGCAAATTTACCTGTATATCGGTTGTAATTCTGGATACACCGATTTACAGGTAAATTTACCTTTACATTTANATCGGTGTATCCAGAATTACAACCGATATACAGGTAAATTTGCCTTTATTTTTTTTACTGTGTAGTGATAAGAATAAGCTCAAACTTCGAATATATATTGGTAAGTGCCCAGGAACAGATCCTTACGAACTTTGGGATCTAATTACACCTATGCTCGGAATGAACTCAAATTTGGAATAGCTCTTGGTAAGTGTCCAGAACAGCTCCGTACCAAATTTTATCCTAAATCTTCAGGATCTGGTTGCTCCTACGCAACAGAAACTTTCAAGAATCTCGGGTTCTAATGATCGAACTGAAATCAAATTTGGAATATAAGCTTTTGGTACCCAACCCAATAACAACTCCTATACTGAAAATTTAGGGAACTCTAAAAAAGGGTTTGTTGAACTTTAAAAAAAGTTCCGCTGTGAAATTCCTGATTTAAGTTCGTTGAACCCGAAAACGGTTCGTACACTGAAGATCTACCCTCTGTAAATGAAATATTCGCATACTGTGGGGAAAATAGTGTGCTGAGACTGTCCGCATACTCCTTTATTAAACACCAGATACTGGTGTCTGTTCGTTTATTTTAAACGCCACAAACTATGCAATTCATGTAGTGCAGACGCTAAGTGTCTGATAGTATGCGGAAACTGTCTTCAAATAACATATAAAAGTATGCGCACAGTATCAGGAAACGTTTACCGTAAACGTTTCCGCTGGTGTCCGGTCTACACATGCAGAGGGTAGGGAACTCTAAAGAAATGTTTATTGAACCTAAAAAAGCTCAGTGGTGGAACCCTCGATTTGAGCTCAATGAACCCTAAATTAGACTTCAAATTTTCCAAAAAGACATGATCTGACCCTTTTTTAGGATCCATAGAACTTTAACGTTCGTGTGAACGTCACACGAACCCCAAATAAAGTAGGAACACTAGTACTACGTTTGCTCAAGCTTCGGGCGTTTCCCGATTGACGTTTGCTCGAAACTCGTTTGCCCGAAGCTCGTTTCCCTGAAACTCGATTTCCCCGAATGGTACGTTTCCCTGAAGCTTGTTCCCCCGAATGGTACGTTTGCCCGAATATCGTTTCTCCGAATAGTTTTCCTTTAGAAAAGATTAAAAAATTATTCAATTCTTAACTATGGAGAGGGTATCTTTGAGGAATGGAGTTCCACAGGGTTCTATTATGAGACCTTTGCTGTTCTCCATCTTCATCAATGACCTTCCTGATTGCGTCTCATTCTCAACAAACCATTTGTTTGCGACGATTTTCAAA
>JXPH01000962.1:0-10724 GCA_001014845.1 Mochlonyx cinctipes | reverse complement strand
TGAGAGGTAAATTAGAAACAAAATAATAAAATTATTTTTTTCTTAAATTGACACTAAGTCGTAATGAAATGACAAGCACCGGTTCAGAAATAATTTCTTATCGGGTCAAAAGTGTAATAATGTTGGCAGATAAATTGCATGCAGCTTTTAATTTTCTATATCCTAGTTTTGAGCTGACAAAAAGTAGGGAGCATTTTGATTTAATTATTTGTCAACATTATTCTGTAAAACCGGTAGAAAACTATTTAGAACCGTACACAGGCACATTAGCGGATCGAAAAATACATCAATTTTTACAAGTTAAACATGTCAGAGCAATTTAATTACAATAAATACACCCAGTATTAAGGCACGAACGGTTCAATTGAACCAAAAATTTAGTATGAATCGGTCTAAAAATTTCAATAATATATTTTCTTACTTTCAGAGAGGCAAATCGAAGATGGTCTATGGCTTTGAGCTCAATGGGCCATTCACAAACATCAGCCCAAAGTTTACAATCAATCGCTGGCGGAGATGGACCAACAGAAAGAAAAATATCGTTTGTTTTACATGAACCGGATAATGAGTCGGAAGGAAGTAGTAACACAACCCTGACTATTCAAGGGGAACAAGGTGAACCTGCAGCCTTAAGTCAAAGAAGACCCGTTGCGACAGTCCGACCATTTTTGTTGCGTCGTGGAACACAAGCAGCTCCAAATACAGGAGGGTCTTTTAAACGTCGTTCCTTAAAATTGAGGAGAGGGACAAAAGATGGGAAAGATATTGAATCCGAATGTACTTTGCTCCTACTTTAAACTCAATCCAACTAAATTAATAAATTATTCTAATTTCAGATCCAGTAAAAAGAACCGATTCAATTCAATCGAGAAGAAAGGTTTCATCAATTTCAGACAGAAGCGATAACTCTGAACCGGGACAAGTAAGTGGAGGAGAAGAATCTCCTGGGATTTTAAGCGATGATCAGCCCCCAGAATCACCAAGTGATTCAAATGACTCAGATGAAACAGCTAAAAATCTACCATGGCTTAAATCGATTTTGGACTTTTTGAACAGCTTCAATTATTATTGCACTCATCAGGGGTACTGCCATCCATACTGCTACAGAAGACACATGCGGGCCGCTTCAAGGTTAATTAAAGCTGTACGAAAGGTAAGCCCCTGAAAACCATCAATTTCGTGTGAAAGAGATAAAACTATTCCGAAACAGAAAGCGCATGCGCAGGAGGGGCTGTAAAATGTGATTTCAATTAAGAATCTCGAACAACACACGCCTCTTTAGCTCAGTGGTAGAGCACTGGTCTCGTAAACCAGGGGTCGTGAGTTCAATCCTCACAGGAGGCAGCCCCTTCTTTTTGGCACCCACTGCAATCGAACTAATTAATCAACATTTCAGGTCTACGGAGACGAATTTGGACTAATTCCATCCGCTTTCTCCAATTTGAACGACTCTGGAAAATCGGGGGGCCGGCGAGAACGCTCTAGAGCGGGACGGAAGGTTTCCGATCAAAGCTCATCTCAAACCTCACCTTCAAGACGAAAAGACAGTGTCACGAAAAGGGATAGGTACACAAAATGAAATTCTAAAAATAACTTTTTAATTTATTTTCTTCCTCTATTTTAGAGTAAATTTGGATGAATCTGAACAAAATGCGCAATTTCCTCAACGGGGAGAAGAAGCAAAAGCTAAGGAAAATCCCCCTGTCTTAAAATACATTAAAAATCATGTCCGTGAGATGTTTCATGTCCCAATTGCCGCCTTGGTAAAAGGTGCAGCTGTTTTGACCGAGGAACAATTTTCAGATGTCATTCCTGCCGCTTGGGAATTGCTTTTGGAAATTAATCAGGAAGTTGCTGCAGCTTCCGCAGCACTTTTCATCCTAGCTTCAGTAAAGGCACCAAGCTGTGCATCGGATATTATGCAGAAAGCGTTGAAACATAAAGATCCCAACGTACGAATCGGCGCCATTTTGAGATACCAAGTTTTGTGGAAAAATAGATTCCAAGTCTGGCAGAGGATGGAAGAAGGGGCGCATTTAACATTCAAAGTTCCTCCACCTGGCATTGAATTCACTTTACCATCCCCCAAAATTGGGATTGAAAGTCTACCCGTCGTTGACCCGCCCTGGAGTCCAAGGCAACAGAATAAAGACATGGAAGTCACACTGAATCAGGAGAGACATGTAAAGAATTAGTTAAAATTTTAAAATATATGTTAAAATGGGTTTTATATTGCAGAGATCGTTGGTAACAGCCACGAAAACGAGGAAGAAGCAGCAAACAGAAGCAATTCGTTACGCCCTCCAACAACAGGAGGACAAACAGAGGGCGGAACGACAAAGCTTTCTGCTCACAACAATACCCATAACCCAACAAGCTGCCCATGAACCAGGATTGGATCATGGGCCTGGGGAAGATCACGCCGAAGAGGAAGAAGATGGCGCTAGATCCGCCATACATCTCCACGCAGCGCATTCTTTGTTTCCATCGTGTTTATGCTCGTCTGTCATGCAAATTGTTGCTTGCTTAGACGACGCTGCCGTTAGCGCCGATGGTTGCGCTGTCTACGAGGTAGCCTATCAAGTGATTTGGGTTTGTTTAGTTGAAGACTCTGCTCTGTTTCTACGCTACGTTTTGGAACGACTGACTCGCGATCGACAAGATCAAATGTTCAAATTGCTACGTCATTTAATTCGATTCGTCCCAAGACTTCCCCAACAAGCAGCGTTCGCATTGTACAATTACATTATTGGGTATGTGATGTTCTACGTCAGATCAACACATGAGTGTAGTCAACAGGTGAGTGGAAAAAATAAATTTAAAAAAATACAAAAAGTATTGCGTCGGCCGGGAATCGAACCCGGATCAACTGCTTGGAAGGCAACTATGCTGACCATTACACCACCGACGCTGCTGATATTCCTGCTCTTTTGCTTCATCATATAAAAAATGAAATTCATAATAAATACAAAATGTTGACACCCCTTTTATATGCATTCAAAATAAGTATTTTAAAACTTCATTTTATTAGTACCGTATTCACCAGAGCTTATTAAGACTTAATCGATGATTAGCTTATTTTCATTTTTTAATTACTTCTCTCTAATTCAAATTAGAGAGAAGTAATTACATTGATCAAGATAGCAGAGAAATTAATTTTTTCTCGTTAATTGGAAAAAACTCCAATTAACGAGAAAATTTGAATTAACGCTAGTTCCAATTAACGGGAATATACCCGTATTTCTTTGTTGAACAGTTCAAATGGAATTCAAAACAAATCTACAAAATCTGATGTTTTCAAATTATAACAATTTTTGCGATAAATACTACCATGAGGATACTTGGAGGCCCTGTGCCGATCCTGGGGTTCAGTACTTGTGTGTNCAATTTTTGCGTAAATACTACCATGATGATACTTGGAGGACCTGTGCCGATGCTGGGGTTCAGTACTTGTGTTTGGCTCCAATGAAATTTGGTTCCTTTCAAATTGGCAAAATTTCAGCCTCGTAGCTCGTATGGTTGAGGCACTAAGTGAAATTCCGTTTTAGGGCACATTTGAAGCCCTTTGTCCACGGGGAGAGGTGAAAGTGACCAGTATTGGTATTTGACCCCTTGTGAATTCTAAATCTCAGCATCCTAGCTTATAAGGTTCAGGTCCAACGGGCTTTAACAAAGATATAAACCAAGTGAAAAAGAATGAAAAGTTGGTGAAAAAGTGGCGCTGTCTTCGTGAATTTTTACAATAAAATAATCCTAAAAAATAGAATAAATTGTGTTTTCTCAATTATTTTTGTATATTTTGAGAAAAAAAGTTGTCTAGAATGTAGAAAAATATTTCCATGCGTATTTTTCTTCAATTTCTTCATTTTATAGGCCTATTGCGAAAACAAAATCAGTTACTAAGTGCTCTGGTGAATACGACCCTGAGAGTGGAAGACAGGTAAACAAAACGAATAGTTTTCTATCGTAATTCTGTTTTTACTCCGCCCTTTTCCGCAACCTCTTGATGCTTCGGTAGCCGCATTGGTAAAGGCTTGGGTCTTTTTAGGTCCAATGTTCAAACCCCATATAGATCTTAAAAATAAAATACTTTTTCACTCAATGAAGATTTTAATCTACTACGATGGGGAATATTATTAATTCAGTAGTATAAGGGTGAGACTGTTGTTTCATTCCAGAATTTCAGTCTCAATTTACTATTGGACACTTTTTTGGTTGGTTTGGTATCATTACTACTTGGTATAATTAGGAGTGCCATTAGGGAGGTGAACTGATTATTGATGTCGTCACTTCGTTTTAGCTTTTCATCACTATCGATTTAATACATGAAAAGGTTATAATATCCTCGGAAAAAAAATTCTTTCTGTCCCCACAAAAATTGTTCCATTGTTTTTTTCGCCAATCGGCGTTTGAAATTCCGCCACACAAAATGTATATATGTATGTGTGTATATGTCCCCACACAATAAATCACTTAAATCTCTACCGATTTTGATGCAATTTGGTATGCATGCTTTTTTGACTAAACCTGACCTTACATTCGTATAGATGGACCAAATCGGATCGAAGGGCCCCCGAACAAACCGGATCATTGGAACCTGAGATTCCTAGAAATTCCTAATCTCACAGATCCCAGGGAGCTAGGATCAAATTTTGTTTGGAACTTTTCTTGGGTATTTACCAAAAGCTTATGTCCCAAAATTCCTAGAAATTCTTGGAGCTCCCAGACCTTGGAGTCCTATGTTCAAAGTTAGTCTGGAACTGTTCTTAAGTACTTACAAAAAGTTTATGCACCAAATTTGAGGTGATTCCGATTTTCAGGACATGAGATATTTGGTAAAACGTGGCCCNAATGAGCTCAAATTTGGAATATAAGCTTTTGTTAAATATCTAACAACAATTCAATAGTTTGAATCTGAGACACGGGATCTGAAGGCTCCTAGTTACCAGGAACTTCTAGAATTCTTGAGTTCTAGTGAACGAAACGANAATAAAATCAGTGGGTTAGGTTTTGTTCTGTTCAGTTTTCAAAATGCTCTGTGTATTTCTGTGTTCAGTTTCCAAAATGCTTTGTGTATTTACAGAGTTATCCAAGAAAGTCTGGTAATTGGAAGCACCAGAAATGAATGCTATTATCGTGAATTTAGTATAGAAACTGTTCTTGGGCACTTGCCATAAGCTTATATTCCAAGTTGGAGCTCATTTCGATTATTAGAACTCAAGAATTGTGGAAGTTCCTGGAATCAAGGAGCCTCCAGATGTTCTAGGGTCAAATTTTTTTTAGAACTTGTTCTTGGATACTTGCCACAAGATTCTATTCCAAATTTGAGCTCATTCCGATCATTAGAACTCAAGATTTCTGGAAAATTTTGATAAGTTTGTAAGGGGCCCCCCGATGTCGTGGTCCGATGTAGCCCATCTACGAACTTGCCCTTACTTTGAAAAAAAGCATCGATACCATATTTCATCCAAATCGGATGAGATTTACGTGAGTCCAGAAACACATACAAACATTCATACGCACAGACAAACACATACAAAAAAATTCGGATTTACGCGTTCTAGACCAAATCNCATATGAATAAATCACGTGGTCTTATCAAATGGTCCAAAATTTCAGCTCGATCGTACAAGCCATCTAGGAGTTTTCTTGAGGTATGGAAATAAAAATACAAATACAAATACAAAATAATTCGGATTTACGCGTTCCCGACCTNTTGTGAGGACAAGAATTCTATTTTTATTTTTTCGAGTTTATTATTATCTTTTCATCTATAAAATCGATAGTAATGAAAAGTTAACACCAAACAAAAAAGCTTTGAACTTTTATCTAAACCAAAAAAGTCAGTGAAAAATACAAAAAAGTATTGCGTCGGCCGGGAATCGAACCCGGATCAACTGCTTGGAAGGCAACTATGCTGACCATTACACCACCGACGCTCTTGCTATGTTCAACAGTTTGCTCCAACATAAAATAGAAGTATAAATTCAGTGAATGAGGAAAAGAAAAGGAACTCAATTTGTAGTGAAAACTCTGCAATTTAAAATTTTATTTTCCAGCTCGTTGGCTCAGCATTGTCAATTTTATGGATGGTCGTTCACAGCGTGCATGGAATCATGTTTAAAGATTTAAAGCAAATTTTGAGAAAGGAACAATGTGATGCTTCAATCTTGTTAACAGCCAATGTTCCATCTGCTAAAAAGATTATTGTTCATGGACCAGAAGGTAAATTTAAGTACGAAGTTTTAGAAAACTTAGTATACATTTTATTTTATAGATGAAGGTGGAATTCCATCCCAATTCCCAGTCCAAGAGGATACTCAGTTCCTTCAATTATTAAGAGAGAGTTTAGATTTCTTTGGAATTGAGGAAAAGATGCATAGTCTCCATTTTCTGGTCGATTACAAAACTCAACAGATTCTAAATCCCAACTGGCATGTTCGAGACTTGTATTTTTTCAAAAGGTCACAATACCCACAACTTAGACTGGTAGAAATGAAGCCTGAAGAAGCTTTTGACAGACTTCAGAAGCAGGAATTGTACAAGAAGTTTGTGGAGATTGGAAAAGTGCATTTGACGTGGGCGATTCTGAAAAATGTGGACATGGTAGTCCAGAGAGTCGTGTTTTTGCATGAAGAACTAATGAAATTACCTTCGTTTCCAAGGAAGGCATTAGAAGTTGACCTCGATTTGCATCAAGGAGGAGAGTTGGGAAAAGAACTTTTGGGACTGGATGTTTTGCACAAATTCATGTGGGTCCGCTTGATCGCAAGGATGTTTGAGGCGATGGCAGGGAACTTTGCCTACTCAGCCGATATCCAGCTGTTCTTAAATGTTTTATCTGGTGCCGCCATCTTACATTCAGAAGATTCTTGTATTATGAGATACGTGATGGCGACTTTTATCAACGCCGCATTCAATTTTAAGAATATTTTCTCAACAAACGGATATTTTATGATTATGCCAACATTATTACAAGTCTACTCATTACATCAAACCAACAAATTAGTCACAACAACTATTGAATACGCTGTCAAGCAGTTCTATTTACTAAACAGGAAGCCCTTTATTCTGCAAATGTTTGGATCAGTCTCTGCAATTCTAGACACGGATGAAGAAGGAACTTATGGAGATGCCCACAAAGTTCAATCAAGCTGCCTCTTCAATCTATTACTAAGTCTCGAAACACCATCCCCAGACCCGTTAAACATTGCGGAACTAGTAAAAGAATCTAAACCTTTAAAAGCTATTGATTTTTGCTATCACGACGAAGACGAAATGGTTACAGTTTTAGATTGCATAACACTTTGTGTCATGGTCGTTTCATATTCAGCAGAAAGTACACGTGGTTACCAAATGTTGGTGAGTATTTTTTGTGTGTATGCGTAATTTAGAGCAATATTTTGGATTGTAGAGCGTTTGGGAGAATATTTTCACAACCTTCGATAGCTCAGTTGGTAGAGCGGTGGACTGTAGAATGAATTTGTAGAAATCCATAGGTCGCTGGTTCAAATCCGGCTCGAAGGATATCTTTTTTCTATAACCTTTTTATATAATGTTTTTTTTATTTTTCAGATTATTTTGGAAGCAATTCTCCCATGCTACATGCAACAGATTCAATCTCCCAGCTACATTCCACTTGAAGGGAAGTGTGAACGCGATATTATTCTTCAGTTAGCTGTTGCTGTGCGGACTATGGTTCATAATTGTGAAGGACTTTCAAAGTAATTACATATTACTTAATATTCGTCAAAATAATAGGGGAATTCATGCTATAAATATATATACTACCTTGCTCCTTATTGTAGCTTTTAAGAAAAATTTCTTTTAGGTCTAAAAAAAATTGTCAAATATTTTGAGACCAATTTAAAAAATTTAGAAGTGCAACTATGGCCACAAGGTCCAGGGACTGGTTTTTAGATGTTTTGGGTTTTTTTTTTAATTTATTAAGTTAGCTCCGCTGTTTGTAGTGAGGGTCTAACTAATAAATGACGAATCTTAGATTTTGTCTTAAAAAGTGATAGAACCGAGGGGGCTAACCATAAAAAAACTCATGAACATCGCCAAAAACCGTCCACAAAATCCCGAAAAGTTCCAAGAATCCAGAAAGTCCAAAAAATTTCAAAAAGTGATGTTGTGCACCCAAAAAGTCTCATAAAGTCCACAAAATCGGAAAAAGTCCACAACTCCCAAAATCCCAAGCAGTCCAGAGAAGTCTACAAAGTTCCAAAAAGTCTCAAAAAGTCCACAAAATCCCAAAAAAAATCAATTTTTGCTTACATAATGAACTTTTTCCCATGGTGAACTATGTATCCACCCGCTGCGTCTCGAAACTGTCATATGAGTCATTTTTGATGGTCGCAATGACAGAACACAATAAATTCAATAAACTTTGGGCCCTAATTTTGGGTGCGTGTAAACAAACTCTCCCAGTGTGATGTACTCAAAATGTACTTTAAATGTACAGCCATGAAAAAAATGTACTTTCCCCCTAGAAACGTTATACCAATTGGCCCTGGCGGCATATGCCGCTGGTGCCCCAACTTGATATTTTGCAATATTTTATTATGCCAAATGGTAGCAAAANATGTACTCAAAATGTACTTTAAATGTACAGCCATGAAAAAAATGTACTTTCCCCCTAGAAACGTTATACCAATTGGCCCTGGCGGCATATGCCGCTGGTGCCCCAACTTGATATTTTGCAATATTTTATTATGCCAAATGGTAGCAAAAGGAATGCTGTTTATACATCAACGGCAGAGATTTGCTAATCGATGAAATTTCTAGAAGGAACACCGACCTAGGAGAAATAAGAGCTCTAGTTTTCCCAGAAACCATTAACTTGGATATAATGGAGGCGGTATATACGTTCTTGAAGAACCACAATATTTTTTTATAATTTTAATTTTTTCATTTTTTTATTTATTTTTTCATGTTTGGTCACAAAAACAGCCTGTTGTTTCGCCAAATGCTTCAATCTACTTGCTCCGAAACAATATCTAAAGACACGCGAACTGTGGGCGCGGTTAAAACCCACATATGGGCTTGGAGCAAGGGAAGGGAGGAAATACCCTTCAGAGGATATACACAAGCAAGGGAAACAAATAGGAAGTACAATAAAGACAAAATCATGATTACCCTGGCAATTTCAAGGACCGTTGCAATCCAAAATTTGAAACAAATATTATTCTTTCTTGTCAATAATTAAATTCATTATTTTATATTTTTATTATACTATGAAATATCTCAGCCTATTGAATGATTAGGTAATTTCTTGTTGGCTAAATAAAATATGTTTTACAAAAAAAAAAAAAATGGTAGCAAACAAAATGTACTTTGAATGATCTGCCTTAAAAAAAATTACTTACCCCCTGGGATAATACGCCAATTAGCGCTGGTGGCATATGCTACTGGTACTCTGACTTCATATTTACAAAAAATTTATGATCCCAAATGATTCTAACCAAAATGTACTTTGAATGTACGACCTTTATTTTTAGGTTACTTAAGCCTTGTGGAACCTATAGAAACTATACCTATAGCCACTTCTCAAAAAAAGTCTCCACGTTCCTAAACATATTACTTTTCAATATTTTATGATGCCAAATGGTAGTAAATAGAATGTACTTTGAATGTAATTCCTCGAAAAAGAAATTTACTTGCCCCCCTGGGGAAGAATACCAATTGGTGCTGGCGGCATATGCCACTGGCACTCTGACTTCATATTTTCAAAGTTTTGTGATCCCAAATGGTTCTAAAAGAAATGTACTTTGAATGTACGGCCTTTTTTTGTTACTCAAGCCCTATGGAACCTATAGAACCCATGGCTATAGCCACTTCCCAGGAAAAGTCTCGACATTCCTAAACATTTTATTTTGCAATATTTTATGATGTCAAATGGTAGTAAATAAAATGTTCTTTGAATGTACTTCCTCGAAAAAAAATTACTTACCCCACTGGGGAAGCACACCAATTAGCGCGGGTGGCGCGGGTGGCATATGCTACTGGCACTCTAACTCCATATTTTCAAAAGTTTTATGATTCCAAATGGTTGTAAACGAAATGGAAACGGCCATTATTTTTTTGTTACTCAAGCCCTATAGAACCTATAGAATCTATACCTATAGCCACTTCCCAGAAAAAGTCTCCACATTCCTAAACATATTGTTTTGCAATATTTTAAAATGCCAAATGGTGTAAATAATATGTACTTTGAATGTACTTCCTCGAAAAAAATGTATTTGTCCCCCCTTGGCACTGGCGGCATATGCCACTGGCACCCTGACTTCATATTTTCAAATGTTTTTTAATGCTAAATGGTTCTAAACAAAATGTACTTTGAATATACTACCCCAGGGGGGCAAATTGATTTTTTTATCATTCAAAGAACATTTTGTTTGCCACCATTTAGCATCAGAAAATATTGCAAAATATTAAGTTGGGGCACCAGCGCTAATTGGTATAACTCCTCAAGAGGGCAAGTACATTTTTTATCAAGGCAGTACAGTTAAAGTACATTTTGGTACATCACTCTGGGAGAGTTTGAGTACCAGTGCTCAAAATTAGGTGCCAGGGTCATTGACGTGACGCAATTACAGTATTTTTATCAAGTTTAAGTCATACTTTCACATTTTCGTCACACCGCCGGAGCAGCATGCATCAACTTCAATCTAAAGTAACCAACTAAAAGGTGCACGGAAAGAAAAAAATGTGCAAAACCA
>JXPH01000960.1:5694-19558 GCA_001014845.1 Mochlonyx cinctipes | reverse complement strand
GAACAGTTCCTAAAAAAGATTTACCCTGGCTCATCGGGAATGGATAACTTTGTAAATTCTTTTCCGATCCGCTTCAAAATTTGCACATATCATCTTTGTGGAAGTCTCAATTCAGCTCCTATCACAAAATGTACAATAAATATGGTGAAAACCTACATAATCCACTTTGTGGTCTCCTACGTTTTCTTCATTGTTATTGCATAAATAACGATGCATTTAATATGGTCGTTATCCCATTCCCCATATTTTTTCATCCATCCAACATATAATGCCCAAGAGTATGATTTATGATTACGGAAATAAATTTTTAATTATCTAGGAGAAATATCATTTTTAAATTGAATGTAATTTTCTTGAATTTTTCCGCAGTATTTATTTTTCTTCAGCATTTTCAGTTTTTCATTCGCAGTGTGCATTAGGCTGGAGCGGAGTGGAATGGAGGATTTTCAAACGATGAAATTTCAAAACATACCCCCTGAAAAGTTGCCATTTGGTCCAAGGATCATCCTTGATTTTTTCATAGATTTTGAACTGACCGTTACACATCGTCGGCCATTTTAATTTTGTACTTTTCATAAAAAATAACGGTCTTTTAAAACTGCACTAGCTTTTGTTGGTGCGATCAGCTTAAAATGTTCTAAGAAATTGCAGACATTTTATTTACAAACATTTTGGGTCCTTGTTGACTTTTATCGAATCACTAGTTCTTTATATATGTCAAATTAACCGTTAGGCTCCAGAATATTTTGTATGAATACTTAGACAATTGGAAAATCTTAAACTAGGTAAATCGGACCAGAAAAATTGATACTTGAGGGTTTTTTGGTATACTGAATCCAAATTTGACATAATCGAAAAAAATGACCTGTAAAAATGACAAAAATTGGTTCATCGGTTCCACTGGGACCGTTTTTAAAGGCTTAGGGCTCATTGAAGCAATTTTTTTTTATATTCTTATCATGGTAACTACATTATAAAAAACCACTGGAATTTTACTTTTTGGAAATCGGATGCAAATTGGTGAAATTAGAACAAATGCCAAATTTCAACCCCTTGAGGGGTTTTTCGTTCAAGATTTTCCAATTTTCTGAGTTTTCATACAAAATATTGTGAGAGCCTAACGGTCAATTTAAAATATTTCAAGAATTATTGGTTCGATAAAAGTCAACAAGGGCTCAAAATGTTTATAAATAAAATGGCTTTCAACATTTCAAGATGATCGGACTAACAGGAGCTAGTGTAGCTTCAAAAGACCGTTATTTTTGGTGAAAAGTACAAAATCAAAATGTCCGGTTATGCATAACGGTCAATTCAAAATATCTGAAAAAATCAAGGATGATCTTTAAACTAATTGGGAACTTTTTGCCAAATTTAGGGCAAATTTTGGGTATTTATTTGGCCAAATTTCGGCCAAAATTTTATACGACTTTTTATCAAGACTTTGGCTAACAAAATAGTTGTTAGCGCTCACAATACAAATATTTAGGCCAGTTTGGCTAAGTTTGGTAATTTTCAATTTAGTCAAATTATATGGCTAAAATAGGGCCAATTTACATAAAGGACTTTGAACAAACTTTTGTCAAATAACTTTGGCTAAACTTCTGCCAAAATATTTTTTTGCAGGGGCGGGTATGTTTTAAATTTCGCATCGAATTTTCGCGAATCCGCTCCACCTTGTGTACACTTCGAGCAAATTCATCATTGAAGTTATAGTTTTCAGCTGCCAGAAGCTGTGTATGTTTTTATTTTCATTCGCATTTTTCCCATCAAAATATGAAAAAATAATATGCAAATATAGAATTTAATTTCATTCCCGAAGTTTTTCTGGATTTTCCAAGATCATGTTTTTGTTTATATACCTTGCTAATCCAAATTATATACACGTTTTTGAGCTAAAGATGAGCCTTGAAAAACAGAAATAAAATACAGGGAGTTTTAGGAATCTTCAGAATAAAATTATTGCATTAATCATAATATGGTAATCAAACAGAATTTTTAATTCAAATTTCCATCCCAAAGGCTAAAAGGCGAACAAAGAGCATTCCTCATAATTTAATTTCAATTTGAAATTTAACTCCAATTCAAAATAAAAATTCTTTATTAACACTTCAAATACGGTACTTGGTAATTAGCTTCGAAGCTACAGGCATGACAAAAGTTCAGTTATATATTTCTCATGAAATATCCGAAGAATGGTATGTTGAAAATTAAATTAAATTCCTTTCTGATAGAGTAAAAGCTCGATATTTTTGATGTTTGTTTTGCAGCAAAACTAAATTAATTTGAATTGAAATTGAATATTATCAATACAAACTATATGCAGCAAGATATACAATTTGCTTCTGGGAATTGTTTAACTTTCCCATCATAACAATAAGAAAAACTTCCTGAAAACAATCCCAAAAAGTTCTACAATTATTGTTTCGGGAAAGTTTTTGTATTCTTATCCCTTCCTTGAAACAACAGCACGATCTTTCTTGAATAACTAACTAGGTTAATTTGCCATACTGTCGACAGTCGCTTGACTATTATCGCCACATGGAAGAAAAACCGTAGGGAATCACAAGGTGGAATATTTAGCTTTTCATATTTATTCTTTACTTTGTGATGGGAACTGGATTTAGACTTTGGCAAAGATATGATATGTGAAAATTTTGAAGATGATCAAAAAAGTATTTACAGAGTTATCCAAAAAAGTCTGATAATTGGAAGCACCAGGAATGGATAATATTATCCTGAATGTAGCACAGGAACTGTTCTTGGATACTTACCAAAAGCTTATATTCCAAATTTGAGCTCATTCTGATCACTCCTCAAGAATTCTGGAAGTTTCTGGCACGTAGGAGCGCACAGATCCCGATGTTCCGAGCTCAAACTTTTATAAGAACTGTACTTGGACACTTACTATAAGATTATGTTCCAAATTTGAGCTCATTTCAATCATTAGAACTCCAAAAATTATGGAAGTTACTGGTACATAGAAGTCCTCAGATCTCGATGTCCTAAGGTCAAACTTCTTTAGGAACTGTCTTTGGATACACACCAAAAGCTTATATTCCAAATTTGAGCTCATTCCGATCACTAGAACTCAAGATTTCTGGAAAATTGTGGTGAGTTTGTATGTGAGCCCCAGACCCCGTTGTCCAATTTGGCCCATGAACGAGCTCGTCCTTACTTTGGTGACAACAGACACACGACAGACAAACGACATTTAGGAACCTGGATTGGATACTTATCAAAAGATCATGTTCCAAATTGGAGCTCCTACCGATCATTAGAACTCAGGAGCTTTGGAAAATTCATGTGAGTCTGCACAATACAGCCCGCGGACCATGAACAAACTCGTCCTTACTTTTGTTGATAAAAGTCTCTACACAAAATTTCAGCTTAATCGGTTGAGAATTACGCGAGTTACCGTGCTTACAGACAACATACAGACATATGCACAGAGATTTTTTTAAAGGTTTTGTCATGTTTCAGACCAATTGGAGTAACTTTTAGTCTCTGTGGCTTCCTAAGTTTTTTAACTATTTTTTTTAGCTTTTTTTTTTCCTGAAAAACGAGTTTGTGCTCAAGAACTAATCTGATAGTTTAACGAACTAAAAATTATCTTTTTTCAAGTTACCTGTGTACGTTTTTGAATCTAGACTGATTGCGTCATAATACCTAGTTTTGGGTTGCCTATGCTAACTTCATATGTGATATTTTAAATTTTATTTCTTTCTCCCAAGATATCTATAGATAGATAAGGAAAGCTTAAAAAATTTTAGCTCCTAGCGAAAAGTTGCTCCAAATGGTCTGAAACGTGAAAAAAACAAAAAAAAGTCTGTGCATGAGTTTGTCGACTGTCTGTCTGTCTGTCTGGAACGGAATGAGCTCAAATTTGGAATATAATCTTGTGAACAGTATCCAACAGTTCCTTAAAAAAATTTACTCTAGAACATCGGAATCTGGAGACCCCTCAAGAATTCTGGAAGTTCCCGGAACACGAACTTCTAGAATTCTTGAGTTCTAGTGATCAAAATGAGCCCCCNATTTGGAATATAATCTTGTGAACAGTATCCAACAGTTCCTTAAAAAAATTTACTCTAGAACATCGGAATCTGGAGACCCCTCAAGAATTCTGGAAGTTCCCGGAACACGAACTTCTAGAATTCTTGAGTTCTAGTGATCAAAATGAGCCCCCAGAACAGTTTCTATGCTAAATTTTGAATAATATTATCCAGATTTTCCCTTGGATAATTCTGTAAATACTTTTCCAATCCTCTTCAAAATTTGCACATACATACATATGATCTTTGTCGTATCCAGTTCTTATCACAAAATATACAATAGATATAAATGAGAAGCTACATAATCCAGTTTGTGGTGTCCTAAGTTTTTCAATATACATATTTTCAAGTTATAATGTCACAGTCGTTACTAACTTCCTGGATAAAAGATAAAGCTGGACCAACAATAAATGTTGTATTGTATTTGTATTTGTATGTATTAAAAAACATTGTGAAAACATAAGAGCTTACACGTAATTCCCAAATTTGGTCTAATTTAAATTAATTTATAATTACACATAATTCCACAAAATCTCATCCTACTGTGGCTTTGAAGTATAGTAGAGAGTAAAACGTAAAATCCTAGTTTAAATATTAAACGTGGTATAACAACAACAGTCTGCCTAATGAAGCCCCATTAATCCCAACACACAGTTTAACCCTTCCTACGCAACAGAGTGAAGAGGACGTAAAACATCATCCTTCAGTTTCTATTGAACCGTTACAAAACATTGAAACATCAACATACAGGTGGAAACATTATGTAAATATGTAAATAAATTCGTTCCAATATAATTTCATCAATATTAACTTTGCACAACAAAAACAAAACATAAAACAAAATCAATCCAATCAAAACAATACAATAAAGCACCCCAGCATCACTATCAACAACATCATCATCAGGTATAAAAGTTACTTTAATTTGTGCTTCATAATATTAAATCGAAACTGTTTGGGTTATTTTGTAAAAGCGTTTGGAAAACATTATATTAAACTTTTCTGACCACATCAACCACCAAAGGCCATACGGTTGAAAGCCGTTTGGCCGAACGAAAAGGGCCGAATTCTTAAGGCTGAACTTTTTTCGTGTTTGGGCATTTGGCCGAATCATGAAAAATATTTGGTAGATTTGGCCAAAAAAAAAATAAATAAAATAATAACTTACGAACCCCACATGATGCACCTTTTTGTGTGAATAGGATACTGTAAAATTAATGTTATTGCACCAGTTTTCCTTAAATTGATCATAAATTTTAGTTAAAGAAAGTTATTTTTTGCCGATAATTAAAAACCCTACATAATGCACCCTTTTTTCTAAGAGTTGTTTTAGTGATTGGGATACAGTAAAATTATTATTATTGCAAACAAAACACACGATTTTCTTAAGTAAGTTGTAAGTTTTAGTTTGAAGAAAGTTATTTTTACCCATAATTAAAAAAACTCCACATAATGCACCATTTTTGAAGAAATTTTTTAGTGATAACGATACAGGAAAATTAATATTATTGCAAGAAAAGCACCCTTTTTTATAAAAAAGATTATGGTTAGTTAAAAAAAGTAAGTTTTTGAGGATAATTAAAAAACCCCACATAATGCACCTTTTGGTGTAATGATGTAATACTTTTTTCTATTTTAGCCAAATGTCTCAAATATTTTTCTTAATGATTCGTCCATATGTATTTTTTCTGTTCGGAAAAATTGGATTCGTCCACATGGCATTCGGGCATATCTCACAAAATATGAAAAACTTGGTCAATTAGTTTTGTGAATCTTCACAATTTTTGGATGGATGGATCAAAAAGAGAGACGGGCTGTCAAAGAAGCTGACCAGCCAGAACTACCACGTAGGCCTCTAGTTGTGCTCTTTGTAGTCAAACCTCTAAATGTAAGGAACTAGGAAATGAAAGGATGTAGGATAATTAGGAACTTGGAAACGAGTCTGTGTGAAAACTAAAGGGGCAGTTTGCAAACATTAATAACTTTACAGGTACTACCAATGACCAAATGTGAATAAACACGGGAACTGATAGTAAAATCCTCTAGGATTTGACATTTACTGCGCTTAATGGAAAAGACCGAGCAGTTGTATATTACATGGAATGATGACTCGGCGTCTTTGCAGTAGAATTGAAAAAGTCACGTAGAGACTACACCTATTTTTACAAGTGATCGTTTGGCTGGCAGTGTCTTGTGATACAAATAATTATCAAACGTAAACGACCTTTGTTCAAATCCATTAAGTATTAGAAAATTGAGACTGAAGGCTGTGTGCTAAACGACATGGTCCTGACAGCTAGTGAATAACTACTAGTATTTGGAATATTCTCGAGAAACCATTCTGCAATTCTCGAGAAAGCACATTTTGGAAAGGGGAGCGTAGAATAACTTCAAAGTTATTGGTGCCGTAGAAGATTTTACCCTAGCCACTATCTCAGTTTTTTCAATATTAGAGTTTCCGGACACCCGTAAGACTTTAACTTGGTTATCTGGAGAGTTTTTTTAAGACATTTTTTATAATTCATAATTATCACCAAGTCTACTGTAAACAAACACAGAGCAGACGGCAATTACCCTATCCTTTAAAGACATTTCTGTACATAGGTCCACCGAAGCAAATATAGCCAATGCTTGAGCCTGAAAGACATGAGATGAATGGATACCTCCTAATTTGGGCCAGACAGCCTTCGCATAAAGAACCGTCTTTGAAAACCATTAGATGATCTTGCAGTTAATGTTAGTTTTTGAGACCCAATGTTCAGGATGTCAAGGAGACTGTATAGTTTTTATCCGTTACAACGATTTTCAGAATCTGATGCTTGGTTGTAAGAATAAGTGGCAGCTCTTTAGACATTCTCATGCTTCATCTTTCGCGTTGTCCAAAAACTCTAGAGGGTGGTGACCATGAGTCAAAACTAATCTTATCATAGGAGGAAGCTCGAGTTTCTTTTTGCACATGAATAGGGATATGCAATGGTCTTACGTTCAGAAATATCTCTAGTGCAGCAGTAGGAGACAAACTGCAGGCACTAGTCATACTCAAATAACCTACACTTTGTTGGTGGTTGAGCCTAACGTGAGCCGAGCTCTGCTTATCTTTCTGTCACTAGACAAGATAACGGTACGTAAGTATTGGCCCTAACTATCATCTTGTTTTACTCCCCAGTTCTTACCGATGACACGAAAACAATGCTGCTAAGGACGAAATGCTCTTAATACCCTCTGATTGAGGTAAAGGTGAGCTTAACTAGAGCTTATTAGTTATTATCAAGGATTACTCCAAGATATTTGACTTCGCTGACCAGTTGGATCCCTTCAAGGTTCATTCGCTTGGTAATCAAAACTATATTTGATTTACTCACATAAACCATAAGACCTGTGAGTTTGCAAATCTATGAATCTGATACTAAGATCCATATAAAAGGCGAAAAGACTTGAGGACCTCCTTTAACTAGTGCCATATTTACTTTGATACCATGGAATTCTGTATACATGACATGACGTTGCTGCAGCATTGTACCAATCCAATCCCCAACACCGACATCAATTGTACGGCTCAAAGCAGTGTTTTTGTTAGCGGTGTAGGGTGTGTTCTCAGAGGCTCCTTCTACATACAGAAAAGCACCAAGACAGAATTCACCTTTTTGATTGATTTTTGTGATTATAAACCCACCATTTGCAATACTGTAATAGCGTTTTGAATTTCAAAAAAAAACTTGTAACGACCCACTGGAGAATTTTGCGGAACCGGAATCTCTTCTTCCAGAACATTTCACAATTAATCAACAGTTTTAAGTTCACAGCGACGTTGTCAAATTAATTATTCAATTACTCAAGAACATCACATTTAATAAATTGTAAATTACTGTGTAAATAGTTATTTACTTTCCTCTCCGTTTCTTTTGCTAATTTGTTAAAGATTTAACGAGCCGGAAGAGGTTCATAAATTTTAATATGCTTCACCCTTTTCTTCAACTCTTTTTTATCAGGATCGTGCAAAGGAGTATAAACGGATGTGTGAAAAAAAGATCCGTACAAGTATTTAACCATAATGGAATAAAAAAAGAGAAAGAGGCTGCTCGAAGGGTCTAGTTTTTTCTTAAATTCATATAAATATAAAAAATCCAAAAATAATCCTTAAAAATCCCAAAAATCTTTAAAAATACACAGGAATCCAAAAAATCTTAATCCTATGTAATGTACAATTTTTCCATATCATCAGCCCCTCGGACTTCTCAAACACCCTGCTCCAAACTAAGGTCTACGGTCCTTTCTTTTAAAGTTTTTGTTTGTAATTGTTCCAGTCATCATTAATTTCAAACTCCTTATCTTTCGAACGATCTAGCAGTGATAAAGTAGAGAAAAAAAAAATTAAAATGTCTGAATTCCACACCACAAATAATAAAGTTTTTGAAAATAAAAAGTTTTCATCTCATTTCTTCATCCTGTTGAGGTGAAAGTGTATTGAAAAAGGAACTTCTTCAACATAAATTGTGGTAGCTAGAAGATAAGATGAAGATAAAATGTGATGTAACTTGACATATTTATGTTTCTTTATATTTGTATCACAATTTATTTAATGACAATTAAAAAGGAGAAAATGCAGTCTCAGTCAAAGCCTTTAATTGAAACGAAATGAAACCATATGAAAAGTGAAACAAGCATATGATTTGTCGGAATTGGTGTTTCAAAACTGGAAACTTTCACTCCTATGCATAGATTTACCTGGTCCACGGGTAAATAGCTTTTAAAAGTTATAAATATATATATGGAAGATTTGTTTGGTCGATTTTTGTATATAATATATAAGCTCTAGTTCTGACAGTCTAAGGACCTATGGCCCTTACACCAAGGATTATCCGAGCAAAACTTTCAAAAATTGATTTAATAGTCGGGAAACCTATATAGCTTAAAAGAATAATATTTTGCAACTTACAGTTTGCTACTACCAATTTGAAATTCAGCAGCAAGTCATAGACCACTTGAGGTCCACTATAAAAATATATCAGTAATTTCCCATAACTGAGTTCTGGCAACTATTGTGCCAGTACTGAAGACTGCAAATTTGCAGACGACAGGAAAGCTTGAACACAAGATCTCTCGTATACGAAGCAAACGCTCTACTAATGTGCTACAGACGCTTGTGTCTCTGTCCCGTTTACACGTAAACACAGTTTTGATTATGTGTGTATTCGATTTTTTTTTGTCGAGCGGGGTTTTTAATGCTTGGGACAGGAATTTTTGGTGCAGATTAAATTTGCATTATGGAAAGATGGTTTTTTCCAGTCTATTTAAAAAAAAAGCATGAATTTTCCAGACGAATTTTTGTAAACATGGGATTTTAATGTTTTTTCGCGAAAAGAAAGGAATTTTAGGTACAGGATAAATTTTACATGATTGAATGATGGTTTTATACTGAAACTGGAATTATTTTGGACAGGGTTTTTCCTATATTTTTTATAGTGTCTCTAGGTGTGAACAGAACAAAAATTTCAATGGAAGTCATATTTGTTCACTTAAAAAGATGATTCAACGACACGTTCGGTAGATATAGGCCTTTGAAAACAGAGTCAAAAGGGGCTCAAAAGTTATTTTCAATCTCATTTTCAGATTCAGCTCAAGATAGAAAATTTAGGTTTATTTTACCTTCAAATCCGTCCTGTAATTTTGAACTTTATAGGCTTCTGTGGTTTCACAAACAAAAGTTATAAAACTTCCCATGTTTGTGAATGACCCAATTTTGTTCATATTGGGTCGATGTGTATTATATTACTATGATTCGCTAAAATTTTGGGCAAAATCGGTTGAAGGTTTGAAAAGTTATTGTGAAAATTGTAAATGCTATACATATACCGTATTGATACAAACGCACTTATTTTTTTTTTAATTAAAAGTCAAATTCACGTTCGTTTTTATTAATTCATTATTTATTTTAATTTACAATTCATTTATTTTATTATTTTATTTCACTAAGCATTAATTCCACGATCTAAGTCCCTCAAAATTACTGGTGGGCTTCTGTAAAATACAAACTAATTAACCGATAAGCGAATTGACGATCACGAGTTCTTACTATGCTTTTCAATAGCAGACTCATCTCTTTCTCTTCATAATACGAAGGTGGGGGTGACAGGCAAGGCTGCCAGCATCCTTTGTAGATACGCTGATAAACCCGGACCGCTACAGTATATAAATGTTTTTTTTCACAACATATTTCAAACTCGTTAACCAATTTCACTCGGAACATGAGGTCATGGTTGTATTATATACCTTATGTCAAACTGTTTTTAACAAAGTGGTTCATTCAAACTAGAGAATTGGTCTAAGTAATGATAAATTTGTTAGCTTTTGTATAGGAGTCCCCAGAAGTTTTTGATCGGTAAGGCTCAAAATTTCAGGACGTCATTTGTATATGAAATTAATTTTACGTTTAGACTTTGAGCTGAATACGATATAAAACCTGTTGGGCCCTTTTTGATCCTCTGTTTTCAAAAGTCTTTATGTGCAGAACTGCTATATCGATCAAGCTGAAATCTTGCGAAAGTGTCTGCTAATTTTTTAAGTGAAAAAATTTGACTTCCCTTCAGTTTTTTGTTCTGTCTACACCTTGGGACCTCAGGTGGTCTATGACGAATTACTGAATTTCAAATTTTTTCTTAGAAAGTATTATGCTTTTATGTTATATACGTTTCCCGACTATTAAATAAATTTTCAAAAGTTTTGGTCCATAATCCTAGATTTATGGGCCATAGGTCTTTACTGAGTCTAGAACCAGAGCTTATATATACAGAAATTGACTAAACAGGTCAAGGGCTCTTATTTGATAGGTAGGAAGATAGAATTCAAATCAAAAAGTTCATGGCCATCAACTCTTGGTGCTTCAAGTTGGATTTTGTTGAAAATTCGTTACTTTGGAATTGCAGGTCTTCTTTGAGCCAAGGACAACAGCAAAAATATTTGGTCCGCAAATAAGTTCACTGTTCACTGATAAATGCCGCTACTAGTTGCAACTATGGAAACAAATTTATCTGACTGGCCCGCAAACAAATTGTTAAATTTAGTATATGTCGTTTGGATGCGCACTTCACTCTAGTGTTGGGTTCTGTTGAAAATATTTAATTTTTCACTTAATAAGCATCATTTGCTGGAAGTCATAAGCAGCATTTGGCACTATACTTCGTTTTAATGAAAACTGCTGCCAAAACACATCGTATTATAGTGGAATCCCTGCTCTTTCCGGAACATCATGATGTAGAGAGTGGTTTCAGCGGTTCAGAAGTGGTGACTTCAACACAAAATACAAACACCATGATGCCATGAAAATGCAGACATTTCTCCATGAGGATCCATGCCAATCCTTGGAGGAGCTTTCGAGAACGTTAATGTAACGCAACAATGTAATTTTGTGTACCTACATAAAATGGGATTGTTCCAGGAGCAAATAAATTGGGTGCCTTACAATCTAACGGAAAGTACATCGAGCGCAGAAAAACAATCTGCATAATATTGTTCAAAGGAAGGGTTTCTTGGATCGAATCATCACTGGTGATGAAAAGTGGACCCACTATGATAATTCGAAGCGCAAAAAACACGGATCAATCCAGGTAAAGCCGGATCATCGACGCCAAAAGATGGAATGAAATGTGTTTTATTTCATTAAAAAACCGCGGAAACTAATTTGAGGAACCAATATTTTTCGCGTAATCCTTGAAACCTAATCAACACAAAGATATGTGACTCAACTGACTATTACCGACCGAAATCAAAACGTGGAAAAACTCAGGGATATTGTCAAGATCAAAAGGCAACTATTTGGGGGCCTAACTCTTTGAAACTATAAGATTCTTCGAATCGGTCTATCCTCGCCGAACAATCTATTTTTGTACGTGAGAGTGAACAACATTGTTGTCAGAGCTGTAAACCGTTACAAAACCAAAGTGAATTTTTCTGTAATTTTACATTTTCTTTCATCGTATTTACAGATCGAAAAGGAAAGCTTATACATAGAGTAAAAAAAAATTGGATCCTCGGGTAGAGTTACTCCAAATGGTATGAAACGCGAAAAAAACAAAAACAGTATCTCCGTGTGTCTGAGTGTGTGTGTCTCTCTGTCGTCTGGCTGTCTATCTGTCTATTTGTGGGTCGGTATGTTCGATAGCTCGCGTAATTCTCAACCGTCTTCGCTGAAATTTTGTGTGTAGGTTTTTCTCAGCAAAAGAAAGGAAGAGTTCGTTAATGGGCCAAATCGGGCCACGGCATCTGAGGGCCCCCATACAAACTCAACAGAATTTTCCAGAAATCTTGAGTTCTAATGATCGGAATGAGCTCAAATTTGGCACATAATCTTGTGGTAAGTACTCAAGAACAGTTCCTTAAAATGTTTTACCCTAGGACATCAGGAACTTCAAGAAGTCTTGAGTTCTGGTGTTCGAAATGAGCTCAAATTTGGAATATAAGCTTTTGGAAAGTATTCAAAAACAGTTTCCCAAAAAAAAATTGGCCATGGGAAATCGGAATATGAGGGCTCCAATGTACTAGGAACTTCCAGAATTTGGGAGTTCTAGTGATAGAAATGAGCTCAAAAGTAAAAAAAAGTCTTGCTGACTGCCCAAAAACAGTTCCTATGCTAAATTGGGGATAATATTATCCATTCTTGTTGCTTATAATTGCAAGACTTTCTTGGATAACTTGGTAAATACTTTTCAGATCCTCTTCAAAATTAGCAGATATGATCTTTTCCCAAGTCCAAATTCAGTTCCTATTATAAAATATAAGATAAATAGTGTTTTGCTACGTTATTACAAATAAAAATAACTAGTTGACCATTTTCAACAACATTTGCAGTAGAAACAGTTGAATCAACCAATGTTTACCAGTGTTAAATGGAAATTTGAAAATTTTCCCGAAAAAAGTCTTAAATTTTGTTCAAACAATTTAAAGAATTTTATAATCAAATTCAGAATCACAAAAATTTAAATTTATTCCATTAAATATTGAAGTACCTAGAATCCTTAAAAAACCAATCAAGAAAAGACTTGTTGAAAAGCAATTAAGTTGGGATTGTTTTGTGGAGATTTTTTTTATTTCAATTTCTTCCTGTTTTCCTCCCGAGAAAACTGCAAATCGTTTTCAATTTAAAAGAAAATGAATGATAACATCACAACTCGTTTCTTGTTATCTCCCCATTTCATCCATTTATAATCAAAAAACAACTTTTAAACCAAAAAAAAAAGAATTTGATTTAATCTTTTCTCGGACAGGTAAATTCATGGTGGAAGACCCAAATCTCGATCTAAATATAAAACAAAAGTTTTCCATATAGTAGGTATCACTTTAGGCTTTATAATTTATCCTTTTAGCTTTTCATCACTATCATTCAATAGATAAAAAGGTTATGGATTCAGTAAAACAAAAAAAAAGTTGTTCCGAGTGTTCTGAAACGTGTAAAAAAAATATAAAAAAAATAAAAAATAAATCTAAAAGAATTTTTTTTGTCTGTGTGTCCGTCTGTGTCCTCGCTTAATTCTCAACCGATTTGGCTGAAATTAGGTGTGGATGCTTTTCTCAACAAAAATAAGGACGAGCTCGTTATTGGGCCAAATCGAGCCACGCACGCAGAAAAATTCTTGTTAGATTGAAACAAGAAAGGCTCCCAAGCATGTTCTTGTTAATGAAGTTATTGTTAATCACTAACAACATCCTGATTGCCGCAAACGATGATACTTTTTGAAACTTTCTTGGGGCTAACAGGATCTTGTTTGACTTGTTAGCTTCAAACAGGATCATACTTTTGAGATTTTTCGAAAAAATCT
>JXPH01000959.1:0-17750 GCA_001014845.1 Mochlonyx cinctipes | reverse complement strand
CCTATAGGCCTTATTATTATATTATTATTATTATTCGGAGTATGGACTGCACTACAGTTATTTAAGATTGATCAAAGACTAGCACTTTATGTAAGTCCTCAAAGACTGAAAAACACACACACACACGGAATATTTAGAGAAATTGAGAGAGACATGTGCATGCACTGGATGGTCTATTGGATGGATAGCGTCTTTGCTTGATCAGGCAGGCGCTGGTTTGACCCCAGAAGTCAGCGAAAAACTTAAAAAAAAACAGTCTGGAAGGACTGCTAGAAGATCAGCCTTCGATCAGCCTCAAAGACTGAAAAGACAGTAAAAATCAATCACACGGAATATATAGAGAATATGCGAGAGACATATGCGTGCGCTGGACGGAGTACTGGATATGGCGTCTTTGCTCACTGTTCGGAAGGCGGTGGTTCGATCCCAGAAGTCGTCGAAAATAATAAAAAATTCAGTTCCCACGGACTGGACGCAGACTTGTCTTTTGGTTGATTTTTATTTCATTTTTAAAATCTGGTTTGCATAGTCCGCGACTAGTTCATGTGAACTGTCTTTGCTTAGTCTAAAAGGACTGAACATTGACTGAGCTTAATGGAGTTTGCATATTATAAAAATTTCAGAAGTAGACTGGGACTAGTCAAAATGATTTATAAATTAATCCACTTAAATATAATGACCGAGTTGGTCGGGCATTGATCAATCGAGGACTAGTCATCTTGAATAGTCCTAGATCAATCATGTAGGCATGTTCCTTTTGTGAAACAAAAAGGATAGTCTAAGCACAGTCCTAAGAGAGAGTTTTTTGAGGCAGCGTTACGGTATTGAGTTCTATAATGTCCCTGTCACACATAGCGTAGACCATGATAAGTAGATAAATCTACTAAAGGCATACGCATGACTTTGCGTAGAAAAATAGGAAAAATAAATTTCATTATTATGGGGCGTCGTCGTTTCAACAAATATAAGTATTTTCTGAATAATTAGAACTCCAATACTTCGAGTTTTTTATAGGGAATGTTCCCATTATCGAGAAAATACCCGTATTTCTCAAATGCAATGAAAATTACTCAAAAATGAGTGCGTTTTCAGCAAATTTATTTATTTTTAAACAAAATTTATCATCAATCGCAGCCAACTTCGTACATATTAGTATGAGATTTTCAAAATTATGGGACAGTGGTAAAGAACTACTGAACTGAATACATTTGAATAGAAAATGTTGCTTGACTTTCGTCGCTGATTTGTGAGCTGTTGCCATAATTGTATTCACAATGTTACCACAATGTTGCGTTCCTATTTTTTGTTTTTGTTGCTGATTGTGACAGCAACTGTTGCCATAGGTATGCCCGTGTCGTTACTACAACATGGTGTCCCCTTTTCCGTTTTTGTTGCTGGTTGTCAACGTATTCGTAACGTTACGACAGCGTTGCTGTAACAAAATAGTAAAATGCAGGATGTCTTTTATTGGTATTAAATTTAGTGCCTAGTATTGAGACCAACAATATTACCAGAAATTTGTTGGCAACATTGTGACAATGCTGCGGTAACGTGCCAGTCCGATCAGATTTTTTTGTGACCATTTGTATGGTAATTAGACGTAACAGTTGCTGTCACATTGACGGTGACTTTATACGAATATGCTACGTAGCGATAAAAATGTTACAAATGTTGTCGTACAGCAACTCCTTGACAACTTTTTGGCAATTTCCGAAAATGTTTGACGGGCAAATGACGGAAAAAAATTAAAACCCATTATTTCAACATTTTGAAGCAATTAGCATAGTATTTTTTACGATATTTGGAAAAATAACCAACCATAAAACATAATAAATAACAAGATTTTCCACTGAAGAAATAAATTATGTAAATATTTACAGGTAACTAATTCAGAATTTGCATAAATTTCTTAAAAACCTATAAATCGGAAGAATATTCAGGGGGAAATCCTGAAAATAATGTATGAAAAATCTTCAAAACTAATTTTTTATTTGACTTTAAATTAGGAAACTTTATTATTGGGGAATTTTTTAAATTTTGACCAGATGTGCAAAATAATTTTTAATTTGCTTCGTTCTTCTTGTAGGTGATATTGTGTATGTTTTTTTAATCTTATTTATTTTTAGTTTTGTGGGAAAAAGTCAGCTATTCTATTGAATCACCCTACACTATGGGGAAGTTTTGACTAGGGTTAGACAATCTATCAATATCTTTCAAAACACATAATAAAATGTAATGTCATTTTAAAAAAATACTAAAAAATGTCATCCAATATTCGTGTATAGATTTTTTTAGGGTTTTCCCCCAACAAAATCGGTAGTTAAATTTCAATTTCCATGTCTCAGAGATTAAAACTGCATGTAATGGATCAAAAAAATAAATCCTGATCTTGAACCGTGAACTTTCTTCGTCAATTGAACCATGGAAGACATTATCCGTTTCTATACATTGAAGCCCTAGCAGACAATAAAAATCAAATGCAAAAGTCCCTTCACAAATAACACGATTTTCCACATAATATTTTATTCAATTCAATTTAAGTATATTGAGGATTTATGGTTTTGGAAAAGCATAATGATGGATTGTTATTTGCTGTTGATAATGCGGATTAAAAGTAAATAACGACGTTTGATATCAGTGAGGATGATTTAGACGACTTTATAAGGAAAATTTATAATATGTTTGCAAACATGATGCAGCTGGAGTTATTTCGCACATCAATCCAATCGATGGTTGTTTTCGTTATTACAAAATGCGATCAAAAATCGTAAAGTCCTGAAAAAGTATTGATTTTCGTTCTTTTGAGAGCCTCAAGCGAAAAATAGGATCATCTAGCTAATTTGCAACACTATTTTTCTTCATGATCTTAAGGCGTAGGACAAGAATTTTGCAGCCTAACCAAGAAATTATGAACTCATATATACTAAAATGCTTCTGATGAGAATTTCAGCAGGTATAAACCCGATCCCATTTTTTACTTCAGGCTCTCAAACTAATAGCATTAAAGACGATTAAATAAAATAACTGCTCTTGTGGCTTGATCGGTAGCGCGTCTGCCTATCAACCAGAGGGTACGGGTTCAAATCCGACCCCTGACGATTGAATTAACTTGCGTTTTTTCAGCGTTGTCGAGAAGGTAGATTGCTTTGTGTGAGCTATCATAAGTTAATAATAGGGTAAACAAGGTGATTTTCGACATGTATCGTCAGAGCCATGCTATCAAAAATATACTTGCTGCAAAAACTTAAGTATGGGATAGAAGGCATTCGTGTCGAAGAGGTTAGTCAGTTTCCTCGCAGCAAAAATTGAACACAACTTGATGGGCTCAATGAACTGGTAACTCACTATTATAACCATTCAAGTTGTGGTGGTTCGGAATCCACTATAAGCTGTAGGTCCACAAATACCTAGAAAGTTCTCTGAAATATGAGGACTCACCTGGTCCCAATAGGGTGCTATAGGCCTTATTATTATTTTATTTATTACATAAAATATGTCTTCCAGAAAAGAGGTTCATCCCAATGTCGATCCTTGATTTTCTCAACGGTTTTGTGAAGGAACACACTAAAAGTTTCTGATACGAATTTTCGTGTTTGTAATACGAATTCTGTGCATCCAACTTTTTCGTATCAAAATTCGTATAACTTTTAAATTTTATACGAGAATTCGGTTGCAGTACTTTTTTCGATTTTTTTGTTTTTCAAATAAAAAACGTTCAAGGAGGGGCCGAGTCTTGAACCTAGGACGTACTATTCGTGATCCCCGTCTCTATCCATTGAGCCACAGGGCACTTTGAAATTCATGATGCAAAATCAGATATTAAGGAAACAAGTTTTATATGGAAATCTTACTACGAATTTTTCGGTTCTCGCACTTCGTTACGGAATACGAAAAATTCGTATCAGATTGTAAAACGAAGGAATTCGTTTTAAAGCTTCACGATCAAATGTCAAAAAATTTTAGTGTGAAGCCAATCGCACAATATTTTAACAAAAAAAGAAAAAAAGTTGCAATGACCCAGCACGAGGTGGTGCGTCAATAGGGGTTATATGTAAACCAAGACTGAAACCAAACAGAAACTAAGACTCAAACCAAGATAATCAAAAATATTCCAGATGATCTCAAACATTTGTGATGAACGAAAAAATTTCGATATTGGTTGTTGAGTTTCGACAATTGAACATCTTAATATCAATCATCCTTGATAAAGTTGGAATTCGTAAACTTCTAATCTGTCCCTGGTCTCTAAGGCTCATTCATTTTGTGTGAGCATTACGTCATGAATGCAATTATCAACTTTTCAATTTTTACTTTTTCCACTTCTTGAAATAGTTATGGCCTTAAAAATGCGCTAGGGCTACTTTTGAAATCTGTTAGGACTATGAATTTGCAAAGGTTTGACATTTTTGAACCACTGGTTCAATAATTACAAGCATTTGAAACCATCGAGTTTTTTTAAATTCAAAACCTAATATGTCACAAACCTGACGTGTCAGATAAAAAAGCGTGCAAAAATCTTCCAAATAAGTTGTAACTACAGGATCAAGTCGAATAGTGTTATTATATAGATCGATTATTATAAACTTAACGTCTCCTGAATTAATCCGTGAATGTTAAGCAACATGCTCTCTTGTTTAATAAGGATGAATAGGGGTTGTCTTCTAGTACATTAAAATATACCAATCGTATAGGCCAGCTTATAATTATCTATTTATTTATTTAAATCCAGGACTAAACATTAGCCAAAGGATAATTGCTTACAAACTACTATTTACAAAAATTACATATATAATAATCAATACAAAAAGTTAATTTAATGTCTCAAAACATTTAAACCATTATTTTTAAATTGACCTCGAGATAAATTGAAATCGAAGACACTGAAGAAATTATTAAAAACTAACATCATCTGATTTATCGGCTCATTCAAACCANAAACCATTATTTTTAAATTGACCCCGAGATAAATTGAAATCGAAGACACTGAAGAAATTATTAAAAACTAACATCATCTGATTTATCGGCTCATTCAAACCATAATTTGTTCTGTGGAAAGTTGGGCGTAAAAAAGAAGGAACAAGACGACCGGAGCGGATAGGTGTATTTATGTTGGTTATTTTATTTATGTTGGTTATTTTATAGAAAAATTCAAACTACGAGCCAAACTCCAGATCTTTATTAGCAATCAAATTAAAAATCTGAAAAATATCAGGGATATTTCTGTGATCAATAAGCAACTTTTGCGAGGCTAACTTTTTGAAAAATTACGTTTGAAATTTCTTTATACAAAACCAACGTACTGCACAGGAGCCTGATCGAAAACTATTTTTGCAGATTTATACTACAATTGGTCTCCTTTATGGATCCCTACCACCCCTACACCTTCCTCCTCTGACCCATATTCAAAATTTTCAGTTTTCAACCATCGATAAGGTACCCCTGTGGTATTGCATCAAAATATGATCCACATAAAATATGTTCCACAACAAAATATGTTCCACAACAAAATATATTCCACATCCAGGAAATTTAGCAAGATAGATAGATAAGGTTTATTAGTACCCTAGATGGACTAGGCAAGTCGTCATACTTCACAGAATTTTCTAGCTATTAGGAAGGACCTACAGCTTATTGTCGATTCCGAATTACCACAACTTTAATGGTTATGCTAATGAGTTACCAGTTCGTTGCGTTAAATTTTTGCTGCGAGGAAACTAACCTTCCGGAATTATCTTCTTTACTCTATTATTCATTGATAATAGCGCACTCTACCTTCTTGGCAGGCAACTAAGTAAAACGTTAAGTTAGTGCATCGTCATGTGTTGGACTTGAACCTGTACTCTTGTGGTTGATTGGTAAATGCTCTATCTTTCAAGTCACCTGGGCAGTCTAAATTTAGATAATCAGCTAGAAACCTATCAACAAGCCTACTAGCTATCTCAAAGTATCATGGGCTGGATCCTCGTGCTTGCAATTTGTATATGCAGAATGACTCCAAAAAGTTTATCCATCTCTTCAATTGTTATCTTTTCCTTTTTTTCGGGCCGTATACGGTATTTTCCTTTCATTGAAAAATGGAAAGACGTTTGAAATTTCTTCAAAAACGTTCCGTTTGTTGGAGAAAAAAAATCTTCCTTGCCTTCATACTGACATACTAGACTACAAACACTCTCAACGACCTCCCATTCGGCATTTCAGTATTTGGCGATTCAGAGTTTGAACCTCGGCATTAGCTAATTTCTTTTAATGCGATAGAAAAAATAATTCTTCTTATTCTCATTTGTTTAAAAACCCAAGCAAAGGCTTCTGTGGGCTCCCAGTCATGTTTTTCCGTGTGGAATCCTATGTCCATGGAAAACTCTTACACGGTTTGTCTGATCAAGCTGAAATTCTGCATGTAGGTATATTTTGATAATAATTCCCAACTTTGTTTTTGAGCCTAATCGAACAAAGGCTTCTGTGGGCTCCCATACAAATACAAAAATTTGTCATTTTAACCTATTTTGATTTTTGGCAATTTTTTTTTCTCGGGTCGCGTAATTTTCTTGTTTACGAACCCGCATAATCAGCCTATGAAAATTCAGGTTAAGTTTCCTTATGTTCAAGATTTTTTATTAATTGCACAGATAACAATTTTTCACGGCAGCATAATGATTTTTTGACGATGCTATTATAACTTAACTTTTAATGCTTGTTCTGCAGACATAACTTACTAAAAATGGAAGCCATTCGTTAAGTTGCGTCGACGTATTATGATTCTCAATGTAATATAATGTTCCTTGAACGTGATATTTTTGAAAGTATGTTGCCCTAACGTAATCAACAGTATCTGTGTTTGAAGTTAAATTTTGGAATAAAAAAAATGCCAAAAATCAAAATAAAGTTAACAGCCATACCGATCCGGCATCATGATTTTATCTTCTATAGTTTTTTTCTATACCTCCGCTCCTGATGTCACTCCGGCTAATTAAGGATGCCAGTAGTTGGAAATTATTGATGACGTCACTCCGTTTTATTATAAAAACTCATCATTCTTGGTATAAAATGTCAACTTTGTATGGGAGCCGACAAAAGCAATTTTGTATTTGTATTTTGTATTTTAAATTTTAAATGTGTGATTTATATCGTTTTTATCGATTAAATGACGAACTTTCGTATGGGAGCCCACAGAAGCCTTTGTTCCATTAGACTAAAAAAGAAAGGCTAGTGAATTATTGTCGAAATGCATCTTCATGCAAATTTTCAGCTTGATCGAACAAACCGTGTAGGAGTTATTCTCGGACATAGGTTAAAATGACGAACTGTTGCATGGAAGCCCACAGAAGCCTTTGTTTGATTAGGCTAAAACACCGCGGACATAAAAACATTTCTGGGAACCCACAGAAGCCTTTGCTCGATTAGGCTCAAAAAGGGAGGCTTGGGAATTGTCATCAAAATATACCTACATAAAAAACTTCAGCTTGATCGGACAAACCGTGTAAGAGTTTTTCTTGGACATAGGATTGCCTACGGGAAAACCAAAAGACGGATCTTATAATTGACTAACAGACTTCCACCCAATTTTGGTCGGAAATGATTCCTAGTAGTCCAAAAACGTGTGGAAAAGTTGATTTAGGCGCTTTTCATTTTTAGAACAAATGCATGACTTTAAATTTTCAGAAATAAAAGAATAAAACTATCGCCCAAGAGTGTACGTTTAACATAACGAACGAACGTAATATTATGTTCGTTGAACGTAACTTGCAAATTTTTTTTGGCGCTCCATTTTTCTTAAAAGGAACAGAAGATTACGTTGAATGGACAGAGTTTTCGGTACAACAATTTTTATTACGTTCAGTGTGCATAATATTAGGTTGTGGCAACAAAATGGTAATTTTTTTCAGCGATTTATTTTTCCAGAAAATCGTTATGCGACGTATCAAAATCTAAAACATCCTTCCATCTCTATCGTAAATACATTTTGTGAAAATGAAAGATGATTATCTATTTTCCATATCCCATCTTCCCACCGTTCCGGAAATTAAATATCCCATCATCAAAGATGCACCATAATTTTGTTTGCATTCGAAAAGCGGAAATATTTATTTGAATTTCTCATGTGATCCATTTTGTATATACATATGTGGGATTATAATATTTTTTGAGTTGTACGAAAAGCAAAAAGAAACCTGATTTTTGGAAAAAAGAAGGAGAAAAAAATAGTTTAATTTATTTTGATGTAGGGTGCAAAAATGTTTTCAAATAAAAGAAAAAATATTGAGGGTGAAAGGTGCATTCATTGCACACATGTGTTTAAAACTTGTTGATTTACGAAAAGGAAAATCTTTTTGAAAAAAGGAAGAAACAATTAAAATCGGATATCCGTTCCATAAAAACGAGCAAATATTAATTGATTTCATTTTTGGGATGCTGTATTTAAAGAAGAAGGTGTTTCGATTAACATCCGCGAGGTGGATGGGAACTTTGAAAAGATTCTTTCGCATCAACTAACTGTATGTCGATTATGTTGAAGGAATTTTATTTTACTGATTTTTATCTCTCCTTGAACATTAAATTAAGTATCCCCGTTGAGTTGTTTTATTTTTTTTTCTAATTTTCCAAATAACCTAAATTTCTGTATGCAAATTTCGTTTTTGAGGTTAGGAGTGTATCGTGTATAAATAAAAATATTATTTCTTGGAGCGATGAAGCGAAGAGCGTTTAAGCAGATGGTTTGTTTCCTTAATTATAACCCATATGGATTTTCTGAATTTCCATAACAGCAGCTTTTGTTATTATGGCATGATTTATTAACATTATTACATGTTTTGCATACATTTTTTGAAAAATAGGATTATTTTTTTCGATTGATTCTTCTACTTATAGGTATAGAGTTTTTATGTTTTGAAGAAATTGAAAAAAGGTTTGCATGTCTTCGATCTGTAATTTTTTATTATAATCACTTTTGACTATCATATAAAAATGCCATGGTGATGCTTGTTGACAAGCTTGTTTTTTTCCCAAAAACCTCAAATGCTGCAATTTAAGAATAATTACCCGAGTGTTCTGGTCGCATTCATCAAACATTTTCCGTTTGTACTGTACACTAGAAAAGATGTAAAGATCTTTTGGCATCGAGTGCGAGGGTTGTTTTAGGTTAACCAAGAACAACGCCGAAAAAATTATGAGTGTTTTTTGTGCTAATTTACATATAAATGTATACCAAATGGGGGCTCTTCTTGTGTTTTATTGATTTTTTGTTAAACAATTTCGGGCCACAAAATTCGGGTGCTACCAACTTTTGCACACACCCTTTTATATTAGTAGGTTGCTTGCTTTTATTCAAGGGTACGTAGGGAAACCCTCACGTCTTAGGCTTACTATCTATAGAGCTTCAAAATTTTGTAAATTGAGATATTGTCTCTACAGCGGCCGAAATTGAAAAGCTAAGCATACTTGGCTTCAACCGACAACTAGCCGATAAGAGACGGATCGTTTTGGGTCTTGTTTGAGTTTCCGTTGCACCTTCTTAACAATCAAGGTACTAGATGTACATTTTGAATGTTAGGACAGTGCGCGGGAGCACTCGCCCGTTGGACCCTAACAAATTGAGAGCGAAATTGGCATCGCAAAATCTTAAAACATCAAAACCTACCTGTGAATTGAGATATCCCATTCAAATTTTTTTTAGGAAAGTTAAAGTAAAAATCTCACATGTTTCAACCGGGGGATTCAAAGCTCAGACCTTCGCCACTTATTCAACAAAGCAAGCTCTACCAATCAAGCCAAGGAAGTGCCCCTTCCATGGCCTTGTCAATTGCGCTTTGTTTTGCGTTTAGTCCCAAAGAATTTGAGATTAGTCTGTGTATGTATTTAATGTAAAGACCAGCCGCAAAAGTTTCTGTTTAGCATATGCAAATCTCTTACCACAGGAATTAGACAAAAACTTTAATCCTGCGATGGCTGCAGGTGTTCATGGATCATGGTGTTCAGCCCGGCATTCTTGACACAGTGTCTGTATTACGCCTGGTTTTACGGGTGCCTGTGAATGCAATATACTCTGAACATGTTTTTTCGCCAAGAAACCAAAAATAAATTTATATACAGGGTGAAAAACTTGACGATTCTGTAGGGTCTGGAGTTTTGTTTAACTCTAGCGGGGTTTCGTGGAAACAAAATTTTAAATAATATCCACCACTTCCAATTTTGAAACGTTCGTAACGTTTGAGATGAATGTCACGATGTATTTCTGCGAAGGATGACTATGCTCTATAAAAATCCTATTCAGGATACTCTACTCCAGCGGCCATGATGATCTTTTTTTGGGGATGTATTAGAATGGTTAATATAATAATAGTAATAATAATAATAACAATCATAATAATAAGGCCTACAGTACCCTAGTGGGACCAAACGAGTCCTCATATTTCAGAGAATTTTCTAGCTATTAGTGGACTTATAGCTTACATTGGGTTTTGTCCCACCAGAATTCTAATGGTTATGCTGATAAGTTATCAGTTCAATTGTTGCTGCAAGGAAATTAACCTTTTTGACATGAATGCCATTCGAACGCCTTCAATCCCATACTTAAGTTTTTTTCAGCAAGTATACTTTTGATAGCATAGCTGTGACGACATATGTCGGAAATTACTTTGTTTACCCTATTATTCATTAGTAAGGGTGCACACAAAGCAATCAACTTTCTCAACAACGATGAATTGAATCGTCACGGGTTGGATTTGAGCCACAGTGCTCTTGTGGTTGGTAGGCAGATGTTCTACCTCAAGCCACTAGGGCAGTCAATACTGGAAAAGAAACTGGTTAATCTGTACATAAATTTATTTTTGAAGAAGCTTTGTTGAATTTATCCTTCTTGAAGTGGCCCAAGTACCTGGAGCTATTTTAAAGCGAATCTCAATATTCTGAAATTATACCTCAGCTAGTAAGTGCACCGGCATTGCACGGGTAATTATTTTATATTTTAATACAAATGAAGAATATATTTTCAGAATCAAATTGGGATATACATAACATTCAAAACATTGTCTGTAAGTAACATTATCCCGATAAGCAACATAACCCGACCATAATTTTTTTTTGTAATATTTTAAAGTAAGTAACTTCATTTGCAAATCTTCTAAACTTCTTTCAAATTGATTCTTTGTGAATGTGAACACTTATAAAAAAATCTGGCATTCTCACTCTTTTTCTGTCTTAGAGTAGAGTCCTGGTGGCTTGATAGGTAGAGCATCTGCCTGTGAACCACAAGGGTACGGGTTCAAATCCGACCTGTGGTGATTGAAATAACTTGCGGTTTTTCATCGTTGTCAAGAAGGTAAATTACTTTGTATGCGCTATTAATAATGAATAATAGGGTACAGAAGGTGATTATCGACATGTATCGTCAGAGCCATGCTATGAAAAATATACTTGCTGCAAAAGCTTAAGTATGGGATAGAAGGCGTTCGAATGGCGTTTATGTCGAAGAGGTTAGTCAGTCTCGTCACAGCAAAAATTGAACACGACTTGATGGACTCAATGAAATGTTAACTCATTAGCATAACCATTAAAGTTCGGAATCCATTATATGCTATAGGTCCACTAATACCTAGAAAGTTCTCTGAAATATGGGGACTCGCCTGTTCCCAATAGGGTACTATAGGCATTATTATTATTATTATTATTATTGGCAGTCTAATATAAACCACAAGTTCCCAACATATGTATGAAATATGTGGGGAGCTAAATCATAAATAATGTGTTGCCAAAATGTTTTGGAGTACTTATTCTTCTCATAAAAATATATTGTTTGCTATGTGAAGAGAAAAAATACTCAAAATAAATCATGAAAATGTCTTCAGTAATATTGCACATATTCTGCATTGTTATTGCAATCATATGTACATACAATTTTCAACAATTACATGATATCAAACTCAGCAGGAATATTGGAAATTGTAACAAAAAAAGCTTTTAATAATACCTAAAACATAAAAGAATATGAGAAATTTTATGTTCAATTTTTTGACATTTTATTCATAAAGTTTTATACATTACATATTACATAGGTCTCTTTATGCTGCATTACCTAGCGAAAGAAGACTATGTTGTGATATGTTATTTGTTGTTATGATGTTTTTAAGCATGTTGCACAATTTATCATTACATTTTTTCAATAAGTCGTTCCGTTCCGTTCCTTTTTAATATAATAAAGAGAGCACAGGCGAGGGAATGAACACTGAAATCAAATTTTATTGTTGAGGTGCGCACTAAAAAAAAGTTATGAATCTCGAGATAAAAGACATCTGCTGAACTGGGGCAATATCATAACCCATCGACTCGGGTTATTTGAGAACCCAATTAGCTTTTGGAAAGGGTTTTTTTTATTAATCCACGATGAGGTTCAAACTCGTGAACTCTCGCTCTTAAAGCGAGCGCTCTGATGATGTGTTATGTACTTTTACTTACTTACTTATGGGCCTATGGTAACCAGATGAGAAACAGCCGATCAATAGACCTATTCCATCGCATTCGGTCCCTAGCGGTTGCTATTACGTTACCCCATTCATCGTTGCGTACACCCAACTCTGACTTGACGGAACGGTGCCAAGTTTGGCGAGGTCTGCCTCTGGATCTGGTTCCTTCGCGAGGACAGTACTTTAAAGCTTCTTTTGCTACTGATCTGGGCTCCGTTAGGCCCCGTCGTAGCACGTGGCCGATCCATTCAAGATTACGTCGCCTGATTTCTATCTCCATACTGGTCATACCACATCGCTGCCATAATTCTATGTTAGTAATCGTTCGAGGCCATCTTATCTGGAGAATTTGATGCAGACATCGATTGAAAAATGTCTGAATTTTATTGGTGACTGATTCAGTGTGGATAGTACAAGACTGCGAAATAGTCGAAGCTTAGTGTTTTTTGATATAAGGGCTGAGACCTAGATATTGGTTTTACAGTTCCTGAATATCGGGATATTTAAACTCTAGAGCCAAATGTCGGGAAATTTTCAATTTCCGAATGCTAAAATCAATCTGAATAAATTTTACGTTTTTAAGTGAGTAGAATTGGTGGCTCAAAGGTATAGAAAAACACAATACTGCAAGAAGAATATTTTCAGGCCTCTTCTAATTATTTCAATGGTTTGCAATATACACTTTACAAAATGCTTAAAACATCTCGCGTTACTCAACGCTGACGGAAGTTACTGTTCGGACAGTTCAGATTGGCATGCCTGGTAGCTCTTTGTTTAGCAACATATGAGGCTCCAAGTAAATAGAACACCGACGTACGAGATGGTGACTTTTTATTGATAGCCTGTGCTCTTAGAGGCTGTTCAGCATCACTGTTGGATAAGGTGAAAAGTAAAGTAAGTTCACAAACTGATGTATGCATATCCAAAAAGAGATAACGTTAACTACTATTCAGAGAAATAAAAACTGATATATGTATATGCTGCAAAGCAATGTGCTGCAAAGAGGATTAACAGAGTTTCGGACAGTAGCTGAAAAAGCTTCAGGGCGACCTCAGGAAGTAACTAAATCCAACTTAGCACTCACCATCCTACCAATACAGACTTGGGTGCTCGAATAATATTGTTGATCAGTAATATCCTAAAATAGCACAAAAAGATCAGTGGTTCAAGCATGGCCAGAAGCGGTACTTTGTATTTTAGTACTAAGTGACGCAAAAACTGGTTTCAGGTTTTCCCGAATGATTTATTTTTCTCCAACATATAAAAAAGGGAATTTGCAATAGGATTAAGTATTTTTTAATGTCCAACCCCTCACTGAAAGTACACAATTTTTTAAAATAATCTTCAAATATTTTGATATTATTCGGTGAACTGAAATCATAAAAATATCATGTTGTGCTTTCAAAATCGATGCTTTTGTTAAAAATATTTAGTTTTATGCAATTTATAATGTCTTCATCATATTTTCTTTCTTTTTATTGTAAATAATGCTTTTTGTCCTTTGATTTGTATATTTTTGTTGGACGGTAGACGAGGACTAGAGACAGGACGGGTGGCTATATATAAAAAGTATTTTATTGCGATATGATGGGACATTTATTATAAGTTATGAAGAGATTTAAAATATATGGGCTCTATTAAAGTTGCATTAGTTGCATCAATGAAGCTCCTGATGGAAATTGCGAATAAACTATACAGCCCCTACGACTAAGTACTTGTTAGAAAGACGTGGTGATGGGTGCTGAAGCTACATTTAGCTTATTGTTAACGGGCTGCTCTTGATCGTCTGCGTCGTTATTGAAAATTCTGTTACGTTGAAGTGTCCTCACCACCTATGCAGTTGCCCATCTTCGGTATGCCAGGGTATTCCCGTCCTCACCCTTCGCGACATGCCTTCTTTTTGCTCGGATTCGTAAGTTCTTTACAGATTCTAATTGTTTAAAATCATTACGTGCTGCAGCATTCTCTGCTGGAACTGCCAAATTGTTATAGTGATTCTGGAAATCATGACTGTGGCTACGATACGACGTGTAAAGCAGTGCATCGTTTTGACGTTTGAGCTCGGCTTTTCATTGTCACGTCAAACGAAGGAGCACTGCAGTCTGATTATTCTTATCACTTCAAGGATCTTTTGAGTTTCGTTGGGTGCTAGTCCATTGACGATGATCAGGGTTTGGATGATCCAAAACAGACTCACAGGTATCAATGCATTTTTATCCAACTTTGTTCCATCTTGGTATCGTCAATTCTAGTAGATAACCGTTTCTATCTATTTCGATGGTGAATTGACTCTGTACTACAGGATCATTGAATTTCACAACATCGTAATTTCATCAGCATGGATCCTTAATCTAAAGTAACCAGCTAATAGATGATGTGTTATTCTCAAGTCTATATCACGCTTTTACTTTACATTGATGAGAGATGAATGCGAAGAGTTGAGCCTAGATCTATTGATAATGATTTGATCTATTTGGGAGAAATTACCATTTGGAAGCACCCACGTTACTTTACGTATCGTTTTATATGGGAACAAAGTGCCTTCAATCTCTAAATTATGTGTATCACACAAGTCAGTCAGCATTTCTCCGTTTTCATAAGGTGTTCAATCAATCCCGTGTCTGACTATTACGTGCTTGATGGTGTCGCAACCAACAGTAGCATTTAAATCTCCCATCAATACTTGTACGAATGATTGACAAAACAGTGTCCAGACGATCGTAAAACCCAAATTTTATAGAGCATTTCTTATCAATAGTTGGAGCGTGAGATTGGATTATCATCATATTAGCAGATTGTGTACGAAATCTGGCTTTCATAATACAATCTGTTATGGGCTCCCAGCTAATGAGGCTTTTTCTCACATTCATACTAAAGAGTAATGCCACTCCTATTTTGATGTTATTGGTGCCAGCAGCCAGCTAACTAGAGGTCAGCAAGCTGCTTCCATCTGTGAACCTGTTTTCACCACGTCCTTCTAACCAAGAATCACTAAGACCAAGAATCTCCAGTTTCTAATTTTTGGCTATTATCAGCAAATTGTTCAACTTCAGTTACTGGGTGATGGAGTGAGATCGTCATGGAATTTCGATTCGCAATTTTCCTATGTACATTTTTCAGCATCAGTATGGGGATTAATGTCAAGCCACTCAGTAGAGTGGAGGTTTAGGAGGCTCTATCTTCTTTGATCCGGTATCCCTCCAGAAGTTTTCAAATCCATTTAACAACAAAATAACGAGGATTCCAAAGCATGGTGGTGGAAGTAAATGTAACATTTGGTGAGGGATCATGCAATGCAGCAGTCGATTCCCAGCAAAACCATGTGGACAATTGTTTGTAAAAGAATCAACGCAGAGCGCTTGATTACGAAGAGAACAGGAAAGCTTTTGGAAGCACGTATCGGACATAATTATTATTGAGGAGGGTATCGAGTGGCACCGAACCGAACACTGTACGTCTCGTTCTTGTAAACTTCCAGAAAACCTGTGATCTGCTAAAACAGGACGTAATTTGGAAAAGTTTAACCAATAGAGGAGTTCCAGCAGAACCTCTGATTGATCTGATCAAGGAATCTTATAACTACATCATAACTTAAGCATATACTCACCGACCCGGTGTTCGACAAGGTGAAGAATGGTGTTCGACAAGAATACTTGATATCCTAGTTGTTGTTCCTGGTTGTGTGCTATAATGTGATGTGGAGAAACGTGGTATAAAATGGAGAAATATGGATGACCGTCTAGAAGTTATGAACTTCCCTGATGAGCTGACGCTATCCTGATGTATTTCACAAAAAGAAAGATCTGGAAGGTAAAACCAAAGACCTTTCCAATGAATGGTTCAAAGATTAACGTCAAAAAAGTAGCAGGGACGATTTTGGGATTGACGGTAAAATTGTTGAATGCGTCAAGATGACAACTAATGGTGACACCGGTAAGGCGTTCAAAGTGGCACCAACACTGCGAAAGGAAGATTTTATGCGCTAAACAACATCTAGTGCTCAGGTCTGATACCAAAAAACAAAGTTTCATGTATTTCGAAGCCTTGTATTATCCACACTGACACTTTTGTTGCGTCTAAGACTTTGAAAGTGATTGAATCAGTCAAGATGATCTCGAACGATTGATAACATCGAATGATGGCAGCAATGTTTTATGACTAGTATAGAAATGGAAGTAAGACAACGACAAACTTATATGGATCAACAACGTGCTATAAAGGTGTCCAATAGGACCCGGATCAATAGAAGAAGATGCTTAGGAGTACTGCCCTCGGGAAGGAAGTAGTGCCAGGAGCAGACCTTACCCAACTTGGCACCGTACCGTTAAGTCAAGTGGAGTGTACGTAATGATAAATGTGTTGATGTAATTGAAACCGCAATGGTCCCAATGAAATGTAAAAATACTTTTGACTGGTTGTGGTCTACAAGAGGCTATAGTAAGGAAGTATGTAAGTAAGTATTCTGTTCTCGAATGTATTTGTCCGAGTGTGGGTGGATCTACCTATATGTATGTTTGAGAAAAATTCTTTTTTGAAGTGATAAAAGTAAATGAAATTCTGCTTTGTAATCCTCCACAATTTTTCACAAATCATCTGCTTCAGCCGTCGAATTATTTTTTTCTGAAAATTTATTGAGAAAAATAATAAGATGAGATAAATTCTTATAAAAATAATTACGAAAAAATTCTCACAATGCACGTCCCTTTGCTCAAACTTTTTTCTTCGTCTTCTGCCTCCTGAGCAGAACAATGAAAGGATAATTTAAATTTTTATTTCAATCCTTTTTCCCATTTTCTAAAATCCAATCAAATAATAAAAAAAGGAAAGGATCTTTTGTTAAGAAAAGAAATGGACGATGTAATCTCTATCAGGTGGCGACTAAACCATCTTCTTCTATACCAACTATTATGATGCAATTCTGAATTAAGCTGATGCTACAATCCAAAAAGGAGTGAATATAATTCCAAGTAAGTTATGGGCTATTGTTAAGAAATTGCTTTTATTGTCCTGAATTGGAAAGAAAAATTAATCCCTTCAGCGTGGGATTTTTCTCTGCGATAAAATCGTCATCCTTTACTTGCAAATGTGTGAAAATAACGGAATAATGTGACATTTCTGTGGAAAAGGGTTTTCTGTATAAGCATGGCAAATTTCAAAAATGTCATTCACACTCAATAAAAAACGTAGGGAACCACAAGGTGGATTATGTAGCTTTTCATCATTTTTTTTCTATACTTTGGGACTGGATTTAAACTTCGACAAAGATGAAGCTTATATCCCAAATTTGAGCGCATT
>JXPH01000955.1:16693-30786 GCA_001014845.1 Mochlonyx cinctipes | reverse complement strand
GGTATAATGTACCCTATTAAAACACGAATTGGGAAAATTGTGGACACAACTGTGGGTGGCATTGTGCACCACAAATTTGGTTTCTAATAATTTATACAATGAATTTAGCATAATATTATTCACTAAACTGGTATAATTGTGCATTAGTCTAATTTTACAAATAAATCTTATGTAATTAATAAAGACACTATATAAAATATCAATATCAAAACATGCAGTGTAAATCAGCCGCATTATAAATCATAAAAAAAATGTTGAGTAAATTATTGAAGTCGTACGACAAGAGTCATGACTTGTAATAAATTACAAATTCACGTTTTTTTTCAAACTGGTAAAATATTAAATTATTCATCCAATTATCCAGCATTTTTTAGATTGCCAACCCCCTCAAAAAAATATGTTTAAAAATAGTATTTCGTAATAATGCATTTATTATAATTGTCTGGTCACAAGAACAAGAATATTTATAGTTTTTGTACAAGATTTGATTTTTTTATAATAAAAAAGCGAGAGTCAACATGAAAAAGATTGTTTAAATTTATAGATTTCATTTGTTGTTATGCTCTTTTTTACATATATTTTTATGCTTATCGGATAAATAGTAGACGTTCGTTCATAAATTATTTTATGACTAATTTGTTTATTGCTGAAGACCAGACCTGTTTTGTATATTCGTTGTCTTTCTTGTGAATTTATTTATTTATATACAAATATATATTATTATAAATTTACTAGGAAAACCCAGTTGATAATAGTGAAAAAAAATCTTAAGAACCTTGCATTGCGCGGGGGAAACAATAGCCAAAATTTAGAACTGTAACGTTTTTCTAACAGATGGTGGTGCTGTAACTAGAAAAGAGAATATTAAAAGAGGATACTCTAAAATTCTTAAGAATAAAAATCTTTTGCAAAATCCCAATCCTATAAAAAACTTAATATTTAACAAAACACAAATTTACAGTCCTTAAAATATTTAAAAAGCACAAAAACTTTCTCGAATAACATTGTAAAAAATAATCCCCACAAATTTAAAAAAATCCTTGGCCCTATGCATAATTTTGCTAAAATCCACAACTATATTTGGACAATTTTTGACATTTGATTCGCTGGAAAAATCGCAATTTCAAATCCGGTACCTGTAGAATGAAAAACGAAAGCCATCATTTTGAGTTGAGTGATTTTTCTAATAGATGGCATTGTTTGTTGAAAAGAATTGTTCTGCTCACACACGGATTACTACCTGATTTCTGTACAAATTTTGAGTTGAAGCATTTTAGTACAAACTGTTACTAAAAGAAAATGAGAATTGGCTTCAAGTTCTGCGGGGAGTCAGGACCACTGCTCCGTTTTATTCCTGTTACACTTTTATTTCAAATATTTTTCGCAACAAGCAAAATTAAAAATTGTCAAAATCTAGTTGTGGTTTTTCAGCTAAATTTTGCTGGATATTTAAGTAAAAAATTTAAAAAAACAAATTGCCGATTTAAATGGGGCTATGGAAAAGTCAATGATTGTCGCGCCTCTAGCGGATAATACCATGGATATTTTACTTTAACTTCTAGACGTAAAAGTCATGCGTTTGGTCCAAAAATGAAAATCACCCAAATAAATTTTAAAACACGTTTTGGACCTCTAGGAATCATTTCCGACCAAAATTTGATGGACGTCGTCTGTTAGTAGGTTGGGCGATCCCGCGATCCCACGATCCGTCTATTGTTTTTCCGAAACTTTTTTTGTCTCAAGAAAACTCCAACCTGGTTTGTCCGATCAAGCTGAAATTTTGCAGGAAGTATTTATTTGATAAGAACACGTGATTCATTTATATAAGAGCCCAATCTGACAAAGCCTTATATGGGCTCTCAAACAAGGTTCGTCATTTTAGCGATAAAAATGCTATCAATCACACATTTATTAATAAAATCATTTGAAATTTTGGCCAAGATTTCTAATTTGTACCCATTTTAAGATTATCAATTTTTAGGCCAATCGCACAAAGGCTTCCGTGGGCTCTCATACAAAAGTTTGTCATTTTTTAGCCCAATCGTACAACGGCTTCTGTGGGCTCCCATATAAAGTTGATATTTGTATACAAAAAATGCTGAATTTTTATGATAAAACGTAGTGACGTCTTCAATAATCAGTACGTCCCCCCTAATGGAACCCCTAATTAGTAGGAGTGACGTCAGAAGTGGGAGCATAGAAAAAACTATAGAAGTTAAAATCATGAAGCCGTATCGACCTGGTTCTTTTTGACGTGTCCCACCTTAAACATGTCATCTCGAGATGACATATATCTTTCTCTTTTTTTAGTTTTGAATAAAAAACATTAATCTACATGTTTGGACAAAATTTGGGACCGATCGGATGCAATATAAAGTTATTCAAAAATAGACTTTTTTTGAAAAACTTGTATCAAAATTCAATAAAGAAGCTCAAACATGTCAAAAAGTGTTTGCTAAACGTAATCTATTTTCGAGAGATCCATTTGTCAGAGATTTTAATTTCAATGTTTTCTTCATTTTTAACATACTGAAAAGTCAAGAAACCAATGACGTATTCTTCATTGGAAGCATTGATATGTCTGCGATTACGTTTTTATTCGTAAAGTCTGTATTATAGCTGAAGCAAAATGATTTAAACATCTTTCTGTTGTGAATTAAGTATGGTTCGACCTTTTTCCTTCATATATAAACAGATTATTTTATCATCAAGGTCACTTCTCCCCCTGATGCCTTCACGATCCAAAGGTGCAATTCGATGATGGCGTTTCGTGACATCAAAGGCTATCATTATTAATTCAATTTAATCTCAATTTGCTATAATTAGTCTCTCTGAAAACGTAGTTCAAGATGAAAATTACGTAATTTCTGAGAAATATGGACAGTCTTCTTAAGAGGATTTCGCATCCAGAGACGACAAATTAATAATGATTAAAAATATATATACTTTACTGGAAGTTGAGAAGAGCCAATTTGTTTTGGAAGTGCGTCATAATCGGCATGGAGAGCTTTTCATTCGACTAAAAGTCAACGCTATATGCAAATTTTAGCATAAAGAAATTTTTCCTGCATTATTTAGCAATTTGCATACTAATAATATTCTTGAATGACAAACATAAAATAGACTTTATACCAGGTTTCATGATATAGTTAATTATTATTATTATTTATTTTTAATAGGATTTAAATTTCATGTAATACTTATAGAATGTCGTTCGTTTTGTATACATTCAATTTACGTATCAGTATCAGTTTTGCATTATTGAAATGCACAATATCATTGTGGTGTGATTGACTGCTTATTTTCATTTTTTTTTACAAAAACAGCAAGAAAAAAACAGTAAGTATAGAAGTGTCATTAAAAGCAGATACATTGGGCCCCGATGGGCCGATATTAAAGGAAAAGTATGAATACTTCTACAAGCTACTTAGATTACTACCATTAAAGGCATGCAGTAATAAACAAGATCTACGCAATATAATAATATAATAATACGGCCTTTAGTACCCTAGGACCAGGCGAGTCCTCCTATTTCAGAGAACTTTCTTGATATTAGTGGACCTACAGCTTATAGTTGATTCCGAACCACTACAGCTTTAATGGTTATGCTAATGAGTTCATTGAGCCCATCAAGTCGTGTTAAATTTTTGCAGCAAGGAAATTGAATAACCTCTTCAACATGAACGCTATTCGAACGCCTTCTACCTCATACCTAAGTTTGTGCAGCATGCATATTTTTGATAGCATGACTCTAACGATACACATGTCGAAAATCAACTTGTTTACCATATTATTCATTATTAATAGCACACACAATGTAATTTACCTTCTCGTCAACGCTTAAAAGACGCAAGTTAATTCAATCGCCACAGGTCGGATTTGAACCCGTACCCTTGTGGTTCATAGGCAGACGCTCTACCTATAAAGCCTACAGGGCAGTCAAAATATATTCAAACCATTGGCATTTTTATCTGAAAAGGCCCTGTGGCGCCCTACGTGACAAAAATTGTTTTTGAACATTTTTGATCGAGCAAAATATCAAACTGTGTAATAATACTCAAATCAAACAAGAGAATTTTTTACAATTTGACCTTTTTATTCAAGTAGCCCAGGCCCTAAGGCATCTAAATTACCCTGTGAGTGATTTTATACGCAATTCATCTTGCATCAAACGCAACAATAAAGAAGATTTTTTTATAATTTGGTTCCTATCCAAGTATGTCATACTCTAAGGCTTAAAAACTTCTCTATAAGGCAAAAAGCTATTGCAATATATGAAACTGAACAAAATGTACTCAAACCCAATAATAAAGAAGATTATCTTAGAGATGTTTTTATCCAAGTATAACAGGTTCCGGGACCTCCTAATTGCCCTGTGGCGTCCTTCTAAGGCCTCCAAATTATTATGTAGCACCTACGGATTAAAAAACAAAGCAAATTTTGTACACATTTAAAGATTTCCGAATCACCCTGTGGCACCCTACGTGACAAAAAGCGGTTTTCAGTATAATTTTTATATTATCTTATTATATCTACTTATTCAAAAAAAAATATTTTTTTTCGTTTTTACAGTGCACTCAAAACCGATAATAAAGAAGATGCTTTACGGATTTGACATTTTGCAGAAGAAGGACTTAATGTTGTCAGGGCCCTGTGGCGCCCTATGTGACAGTAATTGATTTTGAACATATTTGATGGATCAACATATCAAACTGTGTGTGTATAATATACCCAATAACAAACATTTCTCTTTAAAAGCCAGGTAAAACAACCCTCCAAAAACAATGCCAAACGATAAAAAGGCTCAAAAAAATTTAAAAAAAATCTCTATTTTAAAAAAATAAAAAACTTTTTTCTGTACTTGCACGCGGTTCAATGGTGGTTAGNCAGGTAAAACAACCCTCCAAAAACAATGCCAAACGATAAAAAGGCTCAAAAAAATTTAAAAAAAATCTCTATTTTAAAAAAATAAAAAACTTTTTTCTGTACTTGCACGCGGTTCAATGGTGGTTAGAAAGACGTGATATATTAGTTCGAAAAAAGTCCGCTTAGCGTTGACATCGCAAAATCAAGATCTTTAAATTTTTAAGATTATGTTGAAGTTAAAATGTCGAGTGGAAGATGAAAGCTATTATTACAAATTTCACAAGAAAAAAAATGAGTTAATTTAAAAAATCTGATTGCGTTTTCGTAAAACATGGCAAAAGTTCATTCTAATTTATTATTTTCTAATAAAAACAAATAAATCGCTTGATTTCACTTTGTAAACAAACTAAGAAATAAAAAAACACCTGATCGAAATGTTTTGACAGATGACATAAAAACTGAAACAAACTAAACCCCACCGTAAAGTTTTTGTCAAAACATAGGGCTAATCATGTGATATGTCATTTAAAGCAGGTCTGACCAAGAACTTGGAGCCTTCAAATTTCCCATTTTCAAGTTTCTCAGTTTTAAAACTGGAAATATCTTTTAAAAAAATAGGAAATTGAATAAAAATGCAATTTACAAGCAAGATTTGAACTTGATATCTTGCTTCGAGGACGGGAGCACTAAAACACGTTTATACATGTGTCCCGCACCCATTATTTTTCAAAATTTCGTCCAAAAATCTAAGAATTCCTTTCCATTGTGATTTAAAGCAGGTACGATCGACAGTCACTGGCGCCCAACATGAAAAACTCCAATCACGCCCAATTTACTCTTGACAATAGATCGAGGTTTTTGTGTTATGTAATAATTGTAGAAAAAATTCTGAAATACCCGTTAAAAAAGTTAATTCACACTTTACGGTTGCGGCAGAGAAAGAAATGCTAGGAATAGCGTGAAAATTTACATTCTATTGTTAAATTATTGTTATTATTATTACTATTATTATTGCTACTATCATACAGCTACACTAAGTGACATTGCGTTCATTTTCAATTTTGTTTCCCGTCATGCACTTTACTTGCAATATTCGCATATGAAATAAGAAAGAAAAAAACTTTCTCAATCTGCAGTCATTTTTCATTTTCCTTTTTATTATTTTGAAACAGAATCGTGAAACTTGTAATTTTATGAAAAATTAATTGTAATAATTTGGCATTATTTTGAAGTTTTTTTATTTAATAAGCCTATAATTTAATTTAATTGTAATTAAAGTTTTTCACTTTCAGAAAAAAAAAAAAGAAAGAAAGAATATCAGGTGGATTTCTTCTCCCGAACCACAAATTGAGATTTATCATCACGATCCAGTTTTGAGTACAAAAAATTCCGTAAATACACCCATGTATCATATCAGTATAAAAAGTGTAATAAGATGGTACAGAGAAAATATTAAAATAATTGTTGTTTATTATTTTTTAAAGGTGCTCTAAATACCTTTATGCTTTTTTCTTACACCAACCATAATATGGTGATGGTGAAATTATTACAATGTTTTAAGTGAAAATATGTGAGTAATTTTCGGTTAAAAACATAGGAAACCACAACGTAGATTTATAGCTTTTCTTTCACATTTTTTGTGGTTAAAAAAGACCAAAAAACCAGCCCGTAGCTAGATTTTCAGATTTTCAGGAATTTTCTGCAAGCAGTGCCACTCACCGATCCTCTTTCAGTTTTGATACAAAGCCCTAAACAAAATGCCACCCCGTAATCCAAATTTCAGATTTTTTTTAACACAAAATGCCTCCCAAAAAGGCCCTCAGACCGCATTGTCCGATATAACCCATTTACAAACTCTTCTTTACTTTCGTCTAAAAAAGTCATCATATCTATCAAGTTCACATAATCACCCTGTGGCGCCCTACGTGACAAAAATCAGTTTGAAACATAATTGATCGAGCAACATATCAAACTGTGCAAAATATTCTCAAACCCAATAATAAAGAAGATTTTTTTTAGAATTTGACATTTTTTATCTAAAAAGTCCCAGTGGCGCCCTACATGATAATAATTGATTCCGAACAAAAGTCATCCACCAAAATTTTAGTTAAAATGGTTAAAAATTACTCGAGTTACCGAAGCAGAATTTTTTCATTTTTCTTTTTCATCTTCATCCATATAATAGTCCAGCGTCATTCCATGTGCCCGTCCGTAATTATAGTTTTCCTTGGATAACTTCTCGAGTATCGGTTCAATCAAGAATGAACATATACACACTCATTTTAAAAAACCCTGTTAAGAGTTTTTTCTGACCTAAGCCCAACTAATTGTGTACTACTCCTTTTGAGAGTTTATGATTAAAACTCAATTTTGGAGTTTTCGAAGAAAATTCCTAATTTTGAGGTTTTTTTAGTACAAGATGTATTTTAAAATATTTTCCATTAATAAAAAAAGATTTTGTGGTGCAGCTGGGGACTCCAACTTAGCCTCTTTGGTGTATTAGTAGTCCACCACTTTATCCCTTGAGCTACAGGGACTTGTCAACACCAGTGAAAATTTGCATATTTTATTTTAAAAAANAAAAACCCTGTTAAGAGTTTTTTCTGACCTAAGCCCAACTAATTGTGTACTACTCCTTTTGAGAGTTTATGATTAAAACTCAATTTTGGAGTTTTCGAAGAAAATTCCTAATTTTGAGGTTTTTTTAGTACAAGATGTATTTTAAAATATTTTCCATTAATAAAAAAAGATTTTGTGGTGCAGCTGGGGACTCCAACTTAGCCTCTTTGGTGTATTAGTAGTCCANAACAGGCAAGAAGGAATTTAACTCCTTTTTGGGGTTTATATTGAAAGTATAGTGAAAGTATAACTTTAAGGGTTTTCAAATCTATTTCTGGAGTTACATACCTAAGTAACTAAATGACTTTGAAAAAGTACCTTTTTGGGTTTTTTAAAATGAGCATGTAAGCATCTACCCATTTACTATTGATTTTAGGTTAAGTACATTAAAAAATACTTCAAAAGTCAGATTTATGGGTTTTTATTACTCTGTAATAAATATTTAAACTTTCATAAGCTTATCGGTTCAAAATTTTCTTGAACTTCAGATCAAATCATTTGATGTTCATGTAAATAACCTGAATCTGAGGAAAATTCTGAATATTCATCAGCTGAGTGGTTGAGGTACGAATTATGTTGAGGTTCGGGTCATTGTTACTTCAATAGATCATATTTGTGTCCGGCTGGGAGTTAGACCGTCTGCCAAAGTGGTTTTGAGAACAGTCAATATAGTTACACCTCCTATATAAGTTTGAACCTGTTACTTCAATAGATCATATTTTTGAAAAAATGAGTCTTTGACTGCGTCTGCCTAGGTCCGGCTGGGAATTAGACCGTCTACCAAAACTAATTTTTGATGTGTTCACATAGCGGTATCATTTCATATAAGTCTCTAACTGTTACTAGCATAAATCAAATTTTTTCCAGAATTTGGGCTGGCATGGCCGCGCCAAGGTTCGGCTGGGTGGATTCGCTGGCAGACTTCCATTTTTAGAATTTGGCAATCCAGCGCTACAGACAACAACTAATTTCAAACTGTTACTCGCTCGTTTCAACTTTTCCCGGCTGGCTCTCTAACTATTAGCTAGATTCAAGAATTTAGGTTTTCTAAATCGGTAATTTGCTGTAAAACTCGTGTTTTTACCACACTGAAAAGTGAAAAAAGTTGGTATGTTTTACGTTGGCGGCGCTGAGAGGATCGGCTGTTGTGAAAAAGCGAAAACATCATCACAATGATTTCAATTCTAAATTATGTTTTCGGCTTTAAATAAGCCTTATTTAATTTTGAATACTTTTATGTAATAAAAATTTTAAAATCCCAATTACAGTACAAAAACATTCATTATTTGCGCATTAATTAGGGTTGATCATTTTTTTTTTTCATATTCGTTTTCTGCATGAATTATGTCATGTCGCGCAGCATAAGCATAATCAAGAATTCTCATTATTCATTTTTGAACATTTTTTTTGCTCAAAAAATAATCAAAACATTTACTACATCTACATGTCATGTCACTATATTCCATTCACTTTTTTAACAAAACGACCTTTTATAAATAATAAATCAATTTAATGTTTTTTCCTACTTGTCTCATGTCCAACTATAAATATATCGGTCTATAAAATGAAACACGCATTGTTATTGTTTCAAAATCGTGTTCAATTTTGATTTTGAGCAACAAATTTAATAGCATTTCCTTGTCCAAAAGAGATTTTTTTTAAACTAGAAGAAACTAATTTTATGTAATTAATACCATACGGTATAACCTCGGTTTTCTGGATTTCTTTTTTGCAAAGCATAGAAGTATTTAGCGGTAGGGTCAGTAATCAATAATGGGTATTCAGGAATTCAATTATGGGTAGACAGTAGGGGTGGTCGATAAAAGTTTTTGACGAATTTCAATAATGCTGGAGTGGAAAAACTTGGACCTAGGAATGATACTTAAACCCTGAAAACTTCAGCCCTCTATCTCAACGTTTAGATTTACCGCAAGAGGGTCAAAGTTCAAGCAAAATTTGGCTTTGGCAAAAAACTAATATATTGAATAAATTTTGAGCAAATTTAAAAGTGAGCTCCCAATCTACATTCAATTTAGACCAACTTAAAAAAATAGTACAACACATATCCAGAAAAACAGTTATGGTCGTTTCAAATTTTGATGGTTTTTGAAGGCTCCAACATCAAAACATCATAACTTTTAAACGGGCTCTTGCAAACTAATAATTTCTTCAGAGAATATTATAATTTTAGTGAAAAAAGTATCAAAAATAAAAAAACGGGCTTTTTCTAAATTTTAAAGAAAAATACCTTACAATAGTGGCACCTTGTGATACAATAGTGGATCCCCGGGAAAATTTGTCAATTATGAATATCTTTCCCAAACTTGATTCTATTCCTTAGAACTCTTAGTTAGCTAACGAATAAATTTTTGATTTTCGGGAAATTCTCATAATTGTTGATTTTTAGGGGGTCCAATATTATAATCCGGACGTGCCACTTTTGTATCATATCCCTTAAAATCGAGAAAAAAACGTTTAGCGCAAACTTTTCTCAATTCTACAATAGTATTTGGATAGTTAATTCCTGATAAAAAATTTAATGTCTGGTTGATCGGGAATTAGCAAAAAAATATTGTATTTTCTGATTTAAGGGATGTCTGAAAGCCTTGCTGGGCGGCACGTTAAAAAAAGTTTTTAAAAAAATGTTGAAAATTTAAGAAAAGCCCGTTTTTATTTTTTTACTTTTTCCACTAAAAATTATGAATATTCTGTGAAGAAAGTAATACTTTTCAAAAGCCCATTCCAAAGTTACAATTTTTTTATGTTGGAATCTTCAAATATCATCAAAACTTGAAACCACCATAACTTTTTTTTGGATATTGTAGAGTACTATTTTTTTAAGTTGGGCTAAATTGAATGTAGATTGGGAGCTCACTTTTAAATTCGCTTAAAATATGAGTTTTTGACCAATTTACGTCAAAAAAAACAAATTTTGCCCCTTTTTTGAACTTTGACCTTCTTGGGGCGGATCTAAACGTTAAGGCCAAGTTTTCCCACTCAGCGTTATTGAAGTTCATCAAAAACTTTTTTTTTGACCACCCCTAACCAACTATTATGTAATTATAATTGTAGTGGTTTATGTGTGGTTACTTGAGATTTAAGATTCATTCTGCTTCAAGAAGCGGCGAGTCAAAAATGCGAAAATACGATGTTTTTAAACTTAAAGATCCCGGAAGTACAGAATCAATTCGCTATCGAACTCCGGAATAGATAGTACTAGTATTGAAGATGAAGATACCGGCGAGGTGGAGTGAGATTGGATGAACATAAAGAAATCTTACATTGGCACCTGTGAGTCTGTCTTTCGTCATCCATATCCCGGACATCGAAAGTGGACTTCTGATGAAACTTAAAAGTTCATTGAAGAGCGTAAAGTAATAATACTTGCAATGCTCCCTCGTTTAACACGACAAATAAAAGCTGCTGTGGTTTCCGGAATCAGTGCAATGATTTGGCGGCCAAAGTAGAGAAAAGACATCGTGACGAGTAAGGACGGGAATATCCTGCATACTGAAGACGAACAACGGCATGGGTGGTGGGAACACTTCACTTACTTACTTACTTACGTTAACATCCAGCAAAATCCAGCTTTCGTCAGCATTGGTATAAGGATTAATTTTAAGCCACCCAGTAGAGCGGAGGTCGAAGAAGCACTATCTAAAAGTCCTCAAAACTGATATAGACCTATCAAATGACATTCTCCATACATTTTTATGTAATGTCTGACTGGAAACAGGGTTTGATAATGGAGATCTCAAAGAACTGTAACAATTAGGCTCAGGCCTTATATCAGAAAACACTAAGCTCTGACTATTTAAACTGCTGTACGCGTCCAAGACTTGGAAAGTGACTGAATCAGTCACCAATAATATTCAGACATTTGTCAATCAACGTCTGCGTCTAATCCTTCGGATAAGATGACCTAGAACGGTTACTAACACTGAATTATGGCCTCAATTTGGTATCACCAGTTTGGAGATAGAAATCCGGTGAAGTAAACTTCGATGGATCGGCCGCGTGCTACAAAAGGGCCCAACGGAGCCCAGATCAGTAGCTAAGAAAGCTTTGGAGTACTGCCCTCTGGAAGGAACCAGATCCATGGCAGAGCACGCCTAACTTGGCACCGTTCTGTCAAGTGAGAGTTGGGTGTACGCAATGATGAATGACTAATGAGGTGACGTAATAGCATCTACAAGGGAACGAATGAGATGGAATAGGACTGGGCAACATAGGCCTCTAAGTAAGTAAGTAAATATGTCTATTTGAGGTTAGTCAGTTTCATTGCAGCAAAAACTGAACATGACTTGATGGGCTCAATGAGCTGGTAACTCATCATCATAACCATTAAAGTTGTGGTGGTTCGAGATCCACTATAAGCTGTACGTCCACTAATACCTAGAAAGTTTTCTTAATTATAAGGACTCGCCTATTGCCCCCCGATAGGCTTTTTTATATAATTATTATAAATGAATTTTCAATTTTTGTCACTCTGCTCCACCCTAGTAAACATGTTTACATACAAATACAAATATTAAGCCTGTGATACAAAATCTAACATAATTTTTATATTCTAATGCACGACAAGAGGCGTTCAGGAATTTATTTGCTTTTCAATCTTTTCTTTTGAACATGGTACTATGCATACAGTTTATGACATTCCCTTCCCTTCTTTCTTTATTGAAAAAAAAATCGAGACACTTGAGACTGAATACAATGAGGCTCTTATTTAAAAATGAAACCGAGACAGGATGATGCACAAAATAAAATTAGTTATAAAAGCACTTTATTATTCATTCCATACTCAAAATTATTGAATGAGGGAAAAAGGCAGACGTTTTTTCTTTTTTCTGGAAAAAGGGCACGTGAGATATTATTAGAGGAAAAGATGAAAGAAAAACTAAATAAATTAGGTATGTAGATGCAAAACAGAGATGAATCTTGTTCTAATTTCAATGCAACCAAAGAGCGCATCATAAATCATAAATGTGTCAACAAAATATGTAATTCAATTCCCCATAATATGATTTCTCTATATACAACATGTATGTAAAACATAAATCCTATTAGGCGAAAATGTAAATAAATCAATAAATTATTTATAACATATTTTTATATCTCTTTCGTATTCTAATTTTTGTATCAAAATGCAGCAAAAATTATATTTTATTATTTATTGAATACATATATGTATACATTTGAATTATTTTTTATGTATGCAAATGGTTTTGGGTTGATCGGTCGAACTGCAGATTGGCCGAAATCAACAAAAACGCAACGACTTTTCGGCTCCTTTCACTGGCGAAAAAGGGAGATTTCTTGAGAATCAAATGAGTGGGCGATCGAGAGAAAAGGTCTGGAGACGTCACGGGATTTACGGAGTTTGAATCGATATAGGTCAGGTTGGCTGTCCTTGTGGCTTGATCGGTAGAGCGTCTGCCTATAAACCAGTAGGGTAAGGGTAGGTTAACACAACTTGATGGGCTCAACGAACTGGTAACTCATTAGCATAACCATTAACGCTATAGTAGTTCGGAATCCACTATAAGCTGTAGGTCCACTAATATCTAGAAAGTTCTCTGAAATATGAGGACTCGCCTGGTCCCCCTATATGGTATTATAGGTCTTATTTTTATCATTATTATAAGACGTCAGGGAGGGCAAAATTTTATTACTTATACTAAAATCGAAATCCAGGGACGTGAAGATCGACGATTTCAAGTGGTTAAATTTTAGGACGATTTCAAGTGTAAATTTTTGTCTTTTCGGTTTTATTATAGGATTCCGTCTGTGGTTAATCAAATTATGTTCACTATAGACCTATTATGTCGACTAACCCCACCTTAGACATGCACGAGTTGATATTGGCTCACTCCTATTATCCAATATAATTTTGGCCATGTCTGAGGTAGGGTCAATTGATAGCAGGGCTCGATATGCAACATAATTTGACCAACCACAAACAAGAACCTATAATGGATCCCAGGAGTCGATCTTTACATAGATAACTTCAAAAACGATATTTTTAGTTCGATAAACTATCACAATAGTTCTTGAACACGAACTCGTTTTTAGGGAAAAAACCTAAGATAAATAGTTAACTGAACTAAATAAAATAGTTTGGATATGTGAACTAAAATAAATCTTTTTTTGAAAACTAGTCATGCCCCGACCCTTCTGGCAAATTTTTGAAATCGAACTAAAAATAATAGTTCGAAGCTCGAACTTCAATTAATAGTGGGTAGACTTTTGCCTGGATTTTGGTGAAGTGAAATTTTAGTTTCAAGAATTATCTGTGTAAGTCTTTGGATTTCAGCGTGTTACTGTTAGTTCTCGATCTCGATATCCAATTATTAAACATCCAGTTGAAATAATATTGGGTCTAAAATAGTTAAAAACCGGAATTTAACACTAGATGTCAACACTTTTGTATGCGCTGTAGCAAATCATTGTCATTTTGAAGCCCTATTCATAAGCTGTCAAAATCTGTTAACAGTGTTTGATTTGCTTGTGCGCATCATATTTTTCTCAATCATGGAAAATTTTTATAATTGGCGAAAACACAGCATTTGCGGGAAGTTTTGCTGAGTCACGTTTTTGCAAAGAAAACT
>JXPH01000947.1:13499-25541 GCA_001014845.1 Mochlonyx cinctipes | reverse complement strand
TCATCATTAAAACATGAAACATAAATTTTCACCTGCCCACACTGGTCCATGGTTGAGCAAAGTGCGATCTGCGGTCGGATGTCTTCACTCTTCATTAAATATTCTCCACCTGTCTAATTAGCAGCTGGAACACCTTGAAAGCTGATACTCTTTTCGCTCAAGCTAAATCACCCATTACATAATAACCTCAACACAACTTTTGCATCTTTCCTCGATACCCACAATAATAATAATCATAATAATATGCATAATATATGAAGCAATCATCTTTTATTATGTATACGGGAAAGTAACCTCGACCTATGACTACTATGTATAGGTAAAAATTATATATATACAAAATGAGTCACCTAGATTTCAATAAAAAAAAGGCTGCGGCGAAAGAGCGTCCGGAAGATTTTAATGATCATAATCATTTGTTTTATTGTTTGTTTGCATTATGTTACAACATGGAAGATAATGCTCTTAAAAATAATATAATATTTCTTTGTGACGCTTCATTATTTACGAAAAATTAATAAGAAGCTTATATATTTTTGTTAAAAGTTTTTTTTTAATGTTCTGCAGAACATAAGGATTTGGTTTTGGTCTTTCATCCAACCGTTCATTCATGAGGCGAAAAAAATTGTATAACAGAGTATTATTTTTATTTATTTTTTGTATAATATCGCCGTGAGAATTTAAGTAGTTTTGCGGTTGAGCTGCATTGATTGGCACTTTTTTCCTCAGTTTGTCGTTCACATGCACTTGCATTTGCTTTTGCAGTTATCTTATCATCTTATTTAGTGAGAAATATTAATGTATTTTGACGAAAAAGAATCCTTTCAAAATGTTACAGGGAGTACCCAAGATATTTGAACAAACTTTATTTTTTAAATAATTTTTTTGCAACTTTGACGATACTTTAAATATTGTTCAAAGACTGATCAAAGATGGTTAAAAATTCTATAAACTTTTTTTAAAGATCGTTTGAAGATTGTTAGAAATTGTTTTAAAATTATTCAAAGACTGTTCATTTATAAGATTTTTTACAGGTTCTATAAGGAATCAGTATCCTCAGTCCACCACAATCTAGATTTGGTTGGGCTGTTCTTTCTTCAAAAAATTAAAAATTAAAAAAATCGACCCAGTTACGGCTAGTACCTAAGGCCTTAGGAAAGTAACAGAGAGAAAAAAAGGTAGAAAGCGTCCCAAAAAACATATTTTTTATCGTATTAGAGATTTCAAATTTTGTACCAAAAATGGGAAGTTTTTCAAAGACTAATGAAAAGTGAACTTATTTTACCAGTCCTAAACGCAAAATTTCATGGGTTGATTCAGGTCAACCGTCAAAATAAACTGCAAAACCAAATCGATACGGAAAGAAGACAATTATCTGTGTTTGGTGGGATCAGGAAGGTGTGCTGTACCGTGAGCTCCTAAAACCTGGTGAAACCATTATTGGTGATCGCTACCGACAACAAATGATCAAATTCAACTATGCTTTGATCGAAAAACGAGCAGAATGGGCCAAAAGACACGGCAAGGCAATTTTTCTCCATGACAACGCACCGATACAGGGTACACGGAGAAAAAACTTGTTAGGCGACTTATTAAAAATNACGGAGAAAACACTTGTTAGGCGACTTATTACAAATCAACAGGATCTTGGTGTAACCTGCTTGGGGTTAACAGTTCTTATTGGAGACAATCAAGATCTTGGAATAGAGATATTTTCTAAAAGTCTCAAAAACAAGATCCTGCTTGAAGCTAACAAGTCAAACAAGATCGTGTTAGCCCCAAGAATGTTTCAACAAGTATCACCGTTTGCGGTAAGCAGGATTTTGTTTGGGATTAACAATAACTTCTTAGCCGCAAGAAGGTTTAACCTGTTAGCGCCAACTAAGTGAAATTTTGGGAGCCTTTCTTGTTTAAATCTAACAAGAATTTTACCTTGAAAGCACTTGCTTGAGAAGTTTTACACTTATTTCTGAACAAACAGTTGGTCAAATGTTGAGCAAGCCATAAATAATTACCGTGTGCATAAATCATACTCAAAAATAGGGTTTTTTAGCCAAATCAGTTAATAGTTTACGACCCAAGTCACTTAAAAGGCGTAAGGGCTGCGCGGAAGTCTGATACACATCTACTACGGTATACACGTAGGACAAAATATGTTTTTTGTTGTATTTGAACCGCTATTTTCGGTTTTTTTTTTCATTTCTTAAAAGCTTCTCTATTTCTATCGGTCCCGAGCACCCTCTCGGGGGGGTCATCTCAAATTTTAATGCCAATTTTCTGACATAGTTTGAAGAAAAGGATCAGGAAAAAAATAACAGTTTCAATAGAACAACAAGGAACGAAATTGGTGTTTAGCTCTTTAGGAGTGTCCCGTATAGTGAAGGCTTGCATTAAGGCATACTAGAGTCGTCTAATATTTTTAAGTTCATTGAGCCCATCAAGTTGTTTACATGTGACGATACATGTCGAAAATCACCTTGTTTACCCTATTATTCATTAATAATGAATGATGAAAAACGAAAGTTAATTCAATAGCCACAGGTCGGATTTGATTGAACCCTAGTGGTTCATAGGCAGACGTTCTACCTATCAAGGAACCAGGGCGTCATCCATATTGTGCTATGAAATGTTCTTCCTTTGGCTTAAAAATAAAGATTCTTTTGTAAACGCTTATAAGCAGAACTCAACATAATAATGAGAAATACACTCTAAATACGCCGTCGAAAAATGCTGCAAAACCAAAAACCACCAATTATCCATTAACCAAAAATATAAAATAAAAACGAAATTTAAAAACAGGCTTTCTTGCGATAATTGATACTCCGAGTGCAAACTGGAGTAAAATTTAAAAAATATAAAAAATGCATTTTCTCATCGATATACATGTATGATAGGGCGACGAGGAGCAGAAAATTTTCTCAGCCATATCTTAATTTCGGAAGGTTTTTTGTTTATTTAAGAAAAATCTTTATATTGATTTAATGGAGTCTTTTTTCTCTGTTAAATATACGTTTAAATACTGTTTTTTAATTCATCGATAATTTTTCAAGCGATTTTATATAAATTTCAACAATCCAACATTTATTGCCTCATTTTTTAGCTTTTCTTTCTATCTCTTATCATATCTATAGATAGAATAGAAAATAGGAAAACAGGGCAGCTTTTTTGCATCAATGGATTGGTGTTTAAAAAATACTGCTTCACATTGAATCCTTTCTTGAGTACCTAATTTCCCAAAAAAAACAATCACAAATTGCCTATATACTTCAAAAGTTGTCTGTCATTGTGGCTCGATGTAGGCTTTAAGGGTCTGGCTATGAATCCATCGATCCTTCCAGTATATTCAGTCAACAAAAAAAGTGGAAGTTGCGATCTTCCACTTCTGCCCCTCACGCTGAAATGGAATGTGTAAAAAGCTAGTAAAATTAGCTGAACTCTGAAAAAAGTGGACGGCGTAACGGACCTGTAAATATTGTTTACTGCCTGAGTCGGTAAACCATGTAGTACTGAACTGGTTGATACACACTGACATATCGGAGACATGAGCTTTTTTAGAAATAAATATCAAAGGTTGGCGATTGTTGGGTTTTGGGTTTTTATTTATATTTACGGAATATTTTAATACAATTTACTGATTTTTTCTTTAAATTTAACAGAATTTTTCAGTTGATTTGGGCTAAAACCAAGATATTGAGTGACTCGACCAGTTAAAATGACAGAAAATTCTGTTAAATTTACAGGACGTTTCCTTAATTTTGACTGGATTTTTCAATAAATTTAACTGAATTTTTTCATTGTTTTTGAAAGTACTACTTTAGGGCATATACTTGTTCATAGATTATAATATTTTTTGGAATTTCTAATAGAAAAAATGAGTAAAAGTTACTAATTAGAATTCAGTCAAATTTACGGAATCGATCAGCAAATTTAACGGAATTTTCTGACGAGTCAGTTAACTTCTGGTGGTGTTGGTCCAAATTAACTGAAATATTCAGTTAAATTTAAGGACACATTAGTAAATTATACTAAAATATAAAATTATAAATGAAAAATCAGTAATAATAAGTTTCCAACTACGTCACTTTTTGAGAAATTTCTGGAAACCGGTTTTTGTCAAAACTGACTGACTTGTCTAGTTCGTATCAAAAATGGAGTATTTATTTATTTATTACTGAAAAATTTCGTACACTTTTGTCTATCAACCACATCAGTAAAATTAACTAGATATTTTTCATGTTAAGTTAAGCGTGCTGGTCTTACCTTCAAAATTTTAATTATCTTTCCATTGATCCTTGCTCAAGGCTTTATCAACAATACGTTACCTCGAATTCAGACATTTTTATCTAAAACTGGCATTGCAAAAGGAATCAAAATTTGTTTGTATCTTCAAATCTTTCTAGACTAAAAAACGTAGGACACAATAACGTGGATTATGTAGCTTTTCATTCATAGAAACTGATCTTGGCCACTTGCCATAAGCTTATACTCTAAATTTGAGCTCATTCCGCTCACCAGAACTAGAGAATTCTGAAAATGGCTGGTACCTAGGAACTTTCTGATCCCGCCTGATGTCCTAGGGTCAAATTTTTTTAGGAACTGTTCAAAAGTTTATGTTCCAAATTTGAGCTAATTCCGATGACTAAAACCTAAGAATTATAGAAGTTCTTTGAACCAAGGAGCCCCCAGATCTCGATGTATTAGGGTCAAACTTTTTTAGGAACTGTTCTTGGATACTTTCCACAAGATTATATTCTAAATTTGAGATCAATCCGATCATTAGAACTTAAGATTTCTGGAAAACTTTGATAAGTTTTTATGGCGGCCCCCGATCCCGTGGTCCGATATAGCCCATCCTATTCAAATGTAATTTTTCGTGTATGCTTTTCTCAACAAAATAAAGAACGAGCTCGTTAATGGACAAAATCGGGACACGGGGTCTGCTGACCTACATACAAACTCACCGGAATTTTCTGAAATCTTGAGTTCTTTCGATTGGAATGAGCATAAATTTGGAACATAATTTGGTGGTAAGTACCCAAGAGTTCCTAAAACATTGGTCCTTATGCATCGGGATTTAACGGCTCATGTGTACCAGTAACTTTTAGAATTCTTGAGTTCTAGTGATAGGAATGAGCTCAAATTTGGAAAATAAGCTTTTGGTAAGTACCTAACAACAGGTCATAAAAAAGTTTGACTCTGTGAGCCAGGAACTTCCAGAATTCTTGTGTTTTAGTGATCAAAATGACCTCAAGTTTGGATTATAAGCTTTTGGTAAGTATCCAAGAATAGTACCTGAAAATGTTTGACCCTGAGACATTGGGATCTGAGGACGCCTAGGTACCAGTAACTTGCACAATTCTTGAGTTCTTGTGATCGGAATGACCTCAAATTTGAAATAAAAGCTTTTGGTAAGTGCCCAGAAACAATTCCTATGCTATAACAGAATAATATTATTCTGTAAATACTTTTCCGATCCTCTTCAAAATTTGCACAAATGATCTTTTCTTATAATATACAATAAATAAAAAAAAGCTACAGAATCCACGTTTTTAAAATACGTAATAAAAATTTGTATTTTTCGAAATCAAAGCTATTTTTCCTGGTGCGTACTTTTATATGGGAGTAGACATAAGATTGATGCTTTAAACGATAAATGGCTTTGATGTAGGATCGGGCGGAAAATGTGTTTGAACTGCACTGAGGTGTTAACATCAAATTTATGTTTTTGATTTTCCAAAGTACCTACGTATGGTAATTTATAGCTATTTTCCAACATTTTTAAAATTAGGATTAAAATGTAGGTAATGGGAAAAATGTTTTTCAAACATCTTTTGATTAGCCAATAGGAAAATTAGGGTGGATGATTTATAAATTTTTTCATCATCATCTTTTTTAAGGACTTTAAGAGGCACAATCGTAAATAATTTTGATAGTGCAACTTTTTGCCCAACTAACCCCTATAAAACTAATGAAACTTTTCCCATCTTTCTTTCAATTTAATTAAATTGACAAAAAAAAACTGGAACACCATAAAATGCTTTATTTTTTGGGGACAATTTTTCATTTGAAGATACAGAAACTATACAGCAGAAAAGAAAATCATCTCGAGAAAAGAGAGAAGAGAAAAGAAAAGGTCAAAATCTTAAATTATATTTTTTGATGTTTGTTGTGTTACATTTATTTATTAAAACATAAATTAACCTGACCTTTTTTTTGCTCTTCTTACTTGACTCACTTTGTGCTGACCAAAAAGCTACTGTACATACTTCGTCTGATTTTTTTCCTTCTGCTTTTTTTCACAACATCTTAACATCAGGTTTGAAGATTGGAAAGAAGAATATAAAGAGAACAAAAATAAAGTATAATACATCAGAGTAACAACTTCATATATTTTATTTTATTTTATGATACAACAATAGTTGTATTTTCCCATTACCAAGAGTGTGGCTTTTAAAGATCACTATATATCTTCTTAATCTTGAAAATAAAGTCTACGTGGTTCGTTTTATGGACCGTTAAAACAGATTTTTGGGGACTTCTTTTTTCTCAGCAGTTTCCCTCCCCCACAAAAAAAATATAACCTTGTGTATTGTATCTCGCACAATCATTATTCTCGTCGAGTGATGGATGTAGCAATTTCCAGCTTCGTTTCATTAGAGACTCGATAATAAACAATTCATTTGTTTCAATTCCAACCCTCTCCCCAGAAACTAAATGAACATCAACATGATCGCCCCCATCATCCCAACCAACCCCGTGAATAGCAAAACTTACTTCTCATCCTCCTCCCATACGTCTCTCCCATCATTGTTTATATTTATCTATCTTTCAACATAATTTCTATTTTATCTGTAATTTGTTTCGTTTTATTTAATTTATATGTATTATTATTTTTTTCTCCTTTTTTTCTTATTCTTGTTTTTAATAGTTAATTTCTTCGTTTGGTACAGAAGAAGAGAAGAGGAAAAAATTGTATCATGTACACACATATGTACATAATTGTATGCTTTACTTCAAAATGTAATCCACAAAACTCGTTTCGTTTTTTGTACTTTTAATGTTTTTGTTATTTTACTGCTTTTCTTCTTCGACAGGTGGCCAAGACATATGCTGCTCGCTTCATCTTATAACTTTGTGTGTACAAACATCAAATCAATTTTTTTGGAAATTATTACGTTGTTTTATGGAGAGAGAAAAAGATGATTTATTGAGGTTAGAAATATTTAAAAAATTAGAATTCCACGCTATTTAATTACGTTTTGAATATTGTATTTTCTCTAATTTACGTTCACCTTGCTCCGGGGGGTAAATTGTAGAAGGAAATGGGTTGAGTTTATATTAACAGGCAATTTATTATAAAAGTCGTGTTTAATTATAAGAAAACTTTGAGTTATTTAGGATTTTTCCTTGTATTTCTCTGCGAAAAATTGTTTTTGGGAACATAATTTACAAGGGGCTGGCTAATCATATGAAAAAATCTAGACCACAACATCCATAAAAATCCTGAAGAAGCTATAAAGTCCAGAAAAGTCTGAAACAACCTCAAAATCTAATAAAAAAGTCCACAAAGTCAAAAATAACTCAAAAACTCCATGAAGTCTCAAAAAGTTCTGAAAAAACATTGTGAGGCATTTTTCTCCATGCCAATTACCTCAACAGAAGAAATTTACCATAGTTTCGGTGGTGAATACGTAAATTAAACGTGTACTTGCCCTGGTTCTTTATAGAAGGCGAGAGGACATACCACGATTTGATTATCCATTCAAGTCACTCCTACTATAATACCAGTGTTTTTGAACTTGCAAAAAAACCCCGACAGATGACGCAGTTCCCAAAAAAAAATTGATTTGGGTTTGACGTTGGCGAAGGAGTTTTTTTTGCCAATGGACAGCCGAATTGAAGATTAAGTCAAGTGCACAGAAAATTTAAAATACTGAACATTTTAGATAATGTATCTAAAAAAAATTGGTAAGCCCTTCATTCTAATTATTAGTTAAAATTACTAAAAATAATAGTTAATAAATCTAAAAATATCAGTAATATTATGTTAACTGAAGTGAATAGTTTGGCATACGATTTTTATTCAAAACGCGAAATTACAACTTTTACTTCACCTTTCTATCCAATGTACATCAATCGAACGTAAGTTACAGGGCTCCCACTGTCGTCACGCTATGAAAATAGTCAAATAGTCAGTCTGAAATTTCAAAAATAGCTACAAATAATCGCGGTTGATTTTAGCTTTTTTTTGCAATATTTCAACCTTTTTAGGAGAATTTTGAAGAATCTCTTCTTGTCTTATTTTCATGACTCCAAGAAAAAATTAAAATATTTTGAAACACCTGAATTTTTTTTCCTAGAATAGAATAGTGCAATAGAATGCCTACGGCGTTTTCAGATCCTAGGCTACCTTAGAAATTTGGGCTAACTATGGCCCTGTATGCAGGGCCGTGCAAAGGAGATTGAATCGCTACAACATAGGCCAGTTTTACTGAAAAACACCCTACAAAATTTTCACCAGCTGCGCTGTTTGAGATGACGTATACCGATTACAAAACAATTTTACAAGGCCCTGGCCCTGCCTGTATGTTAATGAATCAGGTTGTCAGCTAAATTTATCGGTTTGTGACCAATGTGGACTACAAAAAAAAAATATGCATGTCAAAATATATAGGAATTTGCGCACAAAAATCCGAAATAAATCATTGAAAAATAATATTTTTAAACCAGAAATACTGAAAAAGTCTATCCTTCATTTCTTAGCCGAAATAGTTACAAAAAAAAACAAATAGTAAAAAATAGTTAATAATAGACAAATAGTTACGAAGTGGGAGTTCTGTGTATCTAAAATTTTCAGTTGAAGGTGGTCAACTGAAGTTTTAGATCAAAGCAGTAAACTAATAAAACCAGTGGGTGATGTTTAGTCCTGTTTTCAGATAAATGATCTTACTTTAATTTTCTAAAATTTTCTGTGTGAGAAGTAAGCGAGTCCAGTGCCAGGAAACGCTGACGAAATCAACGCGAGGAAAGAAGGAAGAATCAAAGAGCCAATTTGAAAAGCCACACTGGTTCTTCTACCAACCATTTTGGGCCTTTTTGTTAAGCTTCTTGTGTAAATTCTCCTGTGCGCAGTCCACGGTTGTGGTGATCACACCGATCATTATTTTAACCTTCTATCCACTTACAGATTTGACGTGAATCTCCCCCCCACCCTTCTCCTAAGTCTCTGCACTCCAGAGTGAGATGGAAACGTTCCCACAGAGAAAGTCTCTGTAACCGATTCTTAAACGAAACCATTTTGTCAATTATCGCGACAATAAAGAGAAGCAATTCAAAACATATTGATTGCTTTATTTAATTTCTCTTGTGGCCCAGGAAACCCCGTTATACCATCAAAAGTCCACTAAGTTGTAAAAACTAAAAAAAAAAATCTCAAAAAATTCCACAAAATCCCAAAAAATCTCAAAAATACTCAAACGAAATTCCAGAAAGTCTCCATAAGCCCCAAAAATTTCTAGACTCCTACAAAAACTCCACAAAAACCCGACAAATCCTTAATCAATGAATGTATATCACGGTGGATCAATTTTGTATGACGGCAGCTGGGGTTCTTTGGGATGCTGAATCCAAATATGACATCACTGGAAAAAATCACCTATAAAAAGTGGTCAAAATGACAAAAATTATGGTTTATCGGTTCCACTGTGATCGTTTATCAGAGATTAGGGGCACCCTGAGTAAAATAATTTTAGTTTCTATGGGCTTAACATTGTTCAATACCCAATAAAAAACTAAAAAAACTTTAATAATTGGAAATCGGATAAAAATTGGCGAAGTTAGATCAGGGGTTTGAAGGGCCAAACTTGCATCCCAAACACGGTTTGCCTATACCAATTTTCCGGATATATAGTTTCTTTCAATTTTTCATTATAAAACAAAATAAATAATCAATTTTAGTAGTTGGAGTCAAATACAAATAATTGGAACCTGTGAAAGCCCTTCAAGGGGTGAAAATTTAGGATTTGCTCTAATTTCTCCAATTTTTATCCGATTTCCAAAAAGAAGTTCCATTGGTTTTTATTATATGTATTTAACATGATAAGAATAAATTTTGTTTCTATGGGCACTCCGTTGGAACCGATGAACCAATTTTTCTCATTTTGACCACTTTTTACAGGTAATTTGTTCCGATGAAGTCATATTTGTATTCAGCATCCCAAAAATCTTTTAGATACCAATTTTTCCTGACCTAATTTACAAAGTTCAAGATTTTCAAATTTTCCGAGTTTTCATACAAAATATTTTGAGAGCCTAATGGTCTGTTTGAAATATCTCAGGACCCAACCGTTTAATATAAGTCAATAAGGACTCAAATTGATTGAAATTGAAATATCTACATATTCTTAGGACATTTTAAGAAGATTGCCCAAATTCATTTCTGGCGCTGCATAAGGTCAATTCAAAAAATCCCCTAAAAATCTGGGATTGGGGGATTCTGTTTTTCAATTTCTCATTTTTTGTGTTCGCTCCACCTTAATGTATAGTATTATTCAGGAATTGGAAACAGTTTTAAAAATCTTTATATTAAGAAGCAATCTGTCGGTCTGACTTTCTGTCTGTCTGTTTCAAATCTTTAAGGACCAATTTGAAGGTCTTCCCGATTTCCTGCAGATCTGAAATTTGAAGGACAGCTTAGTTCTGGGTGACATTTTAGTTTCAATCATAAAATATGCATTTACGCCACCTAGCGGATGAGTGTGGAAACAAACCCTAAATTCCATAAATGACCACACCACCTAGCGGATGGGTGTGGAAACAACTTTAAATTCCGTAACTGACTTCCTAGAGTGATCGTGTCTTCGGCAATGTTGCTTGCACGGCCAAGTGTATTCAGCATCTAAGAAAAGATCTAATCACCACCTAGCGGATGGGTGTGGAAACAACCCTAAATTCCATAAATTACTTCCAAGAGTGATCGCGTTTTCAGTCTTCTATTAGTAAAGGTGCTTCGACGACCAAGTGTATTCAGTATCCAAGAAAAGAATTAATCGCCACCTAGTGGATGAATTAAAATTTCTATACATATAAATTTTTTACTGAAATCCAATGAATTTAATGTGTTAAAATTTAAGTGTGTACTGATACCAGAATAGGGAACACTACATAGGTTCCCGTGTGTCAATGTTAAGGCAACACTGAGAATTGTCTTCATGGCGACTTCCTTGTATATTAACTAGGCAAGACTTGGCGACACTATACGAAATCGTCATCATGGCGTTTTTTGTTCACACTGGGATATGAACTCGTCTACGATAGTTCAAGATTTATTCACCATCGACGACTAACCTGGATCTGGTAATGGAACCGGTTTTAGGGGTACATGAACTTCAAAAGCATATCAAAAAAGAGACAAATTTTAAAATCAAATTTGTTAACAATTCATCAGCTCCCCTTTTCACAGAGTTTCGCAACTAATTTTATACATTTAATATTTACTTCTTGACGTCTCAAAAAGAAACAAGTCTAAAGTCTGACTTGGTGAAATAATGTTTTATTCAAACTTCAATCTACTTTTAGTGAAAATAGATGACCCCAAATTTAAATTTGATGAGGCATCATAACTAAATTAGCATGTCCAATTAACTTAATACTCCTCTTTAAAAAAGAAAACGTAGGCGGAGGAGGTGCTTCTGATAAAAACCTAAAACGCGCTTTTTCTCGTTTCAAAACCGTTTACAAAATTTATTATATAATATCAATTAAGAGCCCCCTATATCTATTTTATTTTATAATTCAATAAAAGTTTAAAAAGTAATTTATTTTATTATTCTTTTTAGCGTGTAACAGATCAAGAGTGCAAACGATTTACAACGTTTTAATAGATCAGATTTGACATCTGTTTGCCAGAGTATTTTACGGCCATTTTCATTCCATTTTTCAATCCACACATTATGAATCGTAATAAAATAAAAAATAAATAAATATATTCCACACTATTAATAGTTCTCCATAAAAAGTTATGTTCCACTCCTCCTACACTCC
>JXPH01000938.1:12328-28460 GCA_001014845.1 Mochlonyx cinctipes | reverse complement strand
AAAAATAAATTATAAAATAAAAATTAACATTATTTACATATCTATTTTGTGTCTTTTTTCTTTCTTTCATTTTCTTTTTGCAAATACTAATTAGTCAGGAATGATATTTAAATTGTTTTGTAATCGATATTTTGATTTTGGGGTTGAGCTTGGCTCCAAATGATTGGAATGTATGTAATTATCAACATTCTGACTTATCTTCTTCCACTAGAAGTTGTGTGTCTTTACCTGTATCGTGTGAGGATGGATCTAGTTCTTTAGGACGTAAATGTAACTGTGGTGATGTTCTATGTGTTATACTACTTGGCGCTAATATTGCGGACACTGGCTCACTGAAGGGGCCCGTGCTCTTTATTTTACTAATATCTGTTGGTACTTCGTAGATACCTGTAACAAAACAATAAAAATATTAAAAAAAATTCTAAACAATTGCAATAAATTGGTTTGGGTGGATAGATGGAGTACCGTCAATTGTTAGGGGAAGAAAGAGGTTACCATCCCATTGCACCTAACTAACTCCCTACTGATAGACTAGATAGAAAGACGGTACAGTTGATAAGATCAAGATATGATGAAGATATGGATGAGAGTACAGATTTGTGCACGTATTGTGGACCTACCTAATCTAATTAATCTACCTAGCCCTACCGTTAGTTACATTTTTTGAGTGCTTCATGTTATAGTCCTCATCTCAATCCTTGTCAAATCCTTGTTCATATTTAGTTCAAATCGAAATTACTAATAACGACACCAAGGCTTTGCTAAAGACTTTAAGAAATAGTCCAACAAAACCGCATTGAAATTACTGTTGGATGTATTTTGTTGCGACACTTCATAAGTATATTGGTTAATAAAGGCACTTCTCATTGCAACCTGCAAAAGTTCTCGGGAAGATGTGCTACTGGTTGAAGAGTTAGAACCCACTAAAACTCTAGTGAAATTCATTGATAGCAGCATTTGCTAAACAATTTACATGTAAAAACTTGTCAACGACACTTCATATGTGTTTATTAATGTTCTAATAAGCAGTGGTTATTGAAATGCCTGTCAAAGTCATTCGAGAATAATTTTCTACAAGATTCAAGTGTTAGTTCTTAACGAAACCCAGCTTAAATACGTTACTGGAAGTATTTTCTAAATTTTCCAACAAGTACTAGTTCTCATCGAGATCTAAATATATCAATGATTCTTCAGATGTAATTGGTTAAAGTTAACAATTTTTAGAAGGATTCAATTCCTGGAGTTGGTTTTCGTTAACTAAAGGTTATTAAATATAAGTGCTAGCCTCGAAACTTTACAAGTGCTACTCAATGTGCAAAACAAGGAGATATCTGCGTGACATCTTGGAGACAAAATTGACTCACAAAACGACATAGAGCTCAGTTGAAACTCGGTGGCAACATGCAGACAAAATAAGAGAAACGAATCCTTATGGCGCACAATTTTGATTATTTTTCAAAACTGCGTACCAACAACTTCTAAAACTTCAACAAGGTGATATTTGGCAACCCACCCTCGCCTTGGTGACTCTATCTTTGAACATTGGGTAGTTAGTATCAATCCCTTGCAAACGAATAGTTAGAGGTTTCAATATTAAAGTGTTTAATTATATCAGAATTACTACAAGTATTAGTACTTTGGCAAAGACATATCAGAGCTATTTCAAGTAACCTAAAAAGTTGATTCTCCTTTATAACTTACTAAAAAGCTCTTCAGAACTATTTGCTCAAGGCTCTAAGAGCCAGTTTCGATGAAAAAAAAAGAAAGACACCTTAGAAAAACTTGCTGAATGCACTAAGAGTTAGTTCTCGTTGAAGATATTTTCACAGTTTTGCTAATGTTACCAATAGTTAGTTCTGATTCCAAAGATACTTATAAACCATTTTTGTCTAATTGTTAGTTGTGTCCAAGAAATAATTCTTGTCAAAAAGGATTAATCAAGCATTTGTTGAAACTTCAAAATGTTATTACTTTGATACCCAAGCCTGAGATAGTGATTAAAACATAATCTTACCTGATCCATTTCCAACATTCGGATCATTAGTACCCGACTGCACGGCATCATACATAGGATTTGAAAAGTCTCTATTCTTATTACTAAGTGTTTCTAAATTATAACCATCTAATGGCGCTACTCCGGTACCACCTGCATTACCAGCTGCAGTTCGGTTGGGGAAATCTGCCGGATTGAACTCAACGTTAGTTCCTTGGCGGAAGGAGACACTTTGTGATGATGTTAAACTACCTAAGCCCGGCTTTCCACTGAAACAAAAACTAAATTAATAATTTATTGAAATATTTTAGGAACTTTAGCTTACAATGGCCTCTTTTTGGCAACATAGAATAATCCGAATGCCGCTAAAATCATAATAACAAGAAGAACAGGAACATAAATCGCAGCTGCACTCATTGACCCTGGATCATAAGACTGTTGGCTGAAGACTTCGCAGCGTTTTCCTGAGAAATCTTGCGGGCATTCGCAAAGCAAATCGTTTCCATTTTCTGGCTCTTGACACAATCCTCCATTTTCACAGTGACATATCCTTGGAGATGGACGTGGACGTTCCGCGGCTATAAAAATAATTACATTAGTTTTTACAATAAATATAGGCATACAAGGGAAAAACTTACGTGCATCACAAATAACCTCAGCGGTACTACGATGTGATGTAACAGGCACGGTATTGTCTGGACAAGCACATCTTCGTCCTCCTGGTACCAATAGACATAAATGCGAGCAGGAACTCTTTGAACAAGGGTTGTTTAGTGATGTATTGTACCGTAAATCATGATACACTGTAAAAAAATGTTAATACCAAAATACCTTTATTAATTTTGTGTAAAAGTACCTTTAATTCCAAGAGGGTTAATAAGGCCTTTATTAATGATAACCTGAACTCCACGTCCAAATTTATCTTGCCTCACTATTTCACCCGAATCTCTGGTGATCCAGTACAAGTTCGATTCAAATACGTCCAATGAAACGGGATGTTTCAGTTGTTCTCCCTTCAAAATAGCTTTTCTCAAGGAACCATCTGGTTTCATTGATTCGATCGTGTTAAGTTTCGTGTCTACCCAGTAGATCATGTGATCTTGAGAATAATCGATCGTAATTCCTGAAGGATGTCTGATTGCATCTGTAATTAATGGACGTCGTTTTGAACCATCCATCCATGACACTTCGATCTTAGGAGCAGAACCAGCATCTGCCCAATACATTCTTCCTAATTGAGGATCGATCGCGATCGATGTTGGAACTTCTAGTCCTGCATTCACAACAGCCCTTCTGTATCTTCCGTCTGTTTTAGCTACCATGATTCTTCCTCTAGGTTTTGATCCTGTACGATCGACTTCGCTCCAGTATAAATTATCGGCCACCCAATCTACAGCAACAGCAGTTGGTTTGGAGTTTCCTTTCATGTTCAAATCTTGAGCAAACCCGATCTTCACTTCTCCGTTCGCAGCGTTTACCATGTACGATCTCTTGATCGTTTTATCATAACTGTCGGCCCAGAAAACGATTTGAGTTTCAGGATTGTAATCAATGCTTTCAATCCTCTTTTCACCTCCAATTACATCAAATTCGTCTTTTCCTTTCAGATTATATGCTCGAATTTCAGGTCCGCTTGAGAAAATTAAGGTAACGTCTTCCTTCTTGGCCTTACAAACTCCCGACATACCATCAGACAATGCAAAACCTTCGCGACACGAACAACTGTATGTTCCGTTCAAATTTGAACAAGAGTGCGAACAAGTGTGAGTTCCGGTAGCGCATTCGTCAATGTCCAAACATTTCTTTCGATTTTCGGCTGAAATAATGTATCCAGGATAACAAGCGCAAATGTAACCACCATCCGTCAAGTTCATACAATGCTGCTCACAACCTCCTTTATTCAAATCCGAGCATGTGTTTGAGTGGTGACATCCCAACTCATCAGAACTATCTCCACAATCATCAGCAAAGTCGCAAATCTGTGCTTTGTCGATACATTTCTTGTTGGCGCATTGGTATTGTGTGTATAGTTCACAAGGTTTCTGTCTTGAGGCGCATAAGGTCATATTGTTTTCATCAGATCCATCTCCACAGTTGTCGACACCATCGCAAATCTGGTACCTTGCTACACATTTGTGGTTGTTACATTGGAACCGTCTCAAAGTATCGCAATTGAAATCTGTGCAGACTTTGGGCGATTCATCAGAGTTATCTCCACAATCGTCAGTTCCGTCACACAAATCTGAAGGTGAAACGCAAAGGTTGTTGTTACATTGGAACCTCGATTCGGGACAGTACCTTCCTCCAGGGAATCGTGGTGGACAGTTAATTTCATCAGACATATCTCGACAATCACGATCACCATCGCATCTAAAGTACGAGGCGATACAGTGTCCTGAAGCACACTGGAAAGTTCCGTTTTTACATTGGAATCCTTCGCAATTATGTTCGTCGCTGTTATCACCGCAATCATCTTCGTGATCGCAACGCCATCTGCTGGAGATACATTTTCCATTTCCGCATTTAAATTCAGATTCAGAACATTCGCGATACTTTCCTTTACATTGAGCATCGGTTTCGTCACTTCCATCTCCGCAATCATCGGCAAAGTCGCACATCCATTGTCTAAAAATAATAAATACATGTTGTAATTTTTTGCTAAAAAGGATTACAAAAGACTTACTTTGGAATACATCTATTATTCGCGCATTTGTAGTCAGTTTCCATGTTACAAGATGGACAATTTTCCGGCAATTCATCACTATTATCACGGCAATCGTCTTTTCCATCACAGAACAACCATTTGGGAATACATCTGTAGTTAGATTGTCCTGGACAACGTGACCACCCTGTTGTACAGTTCTTTTGACGACACATGTAGGCTGGTTCATCAGAATCATCTCCGCAATCATTGTCAAAGTCGCACATCCAAAGTTTTGGAATGCATCGCCCATTTTTACAACTGAATTCGGTTTCAGGGTCACATGCTCGTTTATCTGAAATAAATATTTATTGATATCTATAAACATATTTAAAAAAATAAACTTACGACAAACTTCAGGATCTTCATCGCTTCCATCTTTGCAATCTGCATCACCGTCACATCTCCAACTGTCCAAAATACATCTTCCACTGGATTTACATTTGAAATCGCTGACAGGACATGGTAGGTCACAGTGTTGCTCATCGGTTCCATCTCCACAATCATCTGTTCCGTCGCAAATCGTCGTTGAAGGTGTACAATTTCCGTTTCCACACTGGAATGTTCCTGCGCGACAATGTCTTGCTGGACAAGTATCGGGCTCATCAGATTTGTCTTTACAGTCCGGTTCTCCGTCGCATTTCCAGAACCACGGAATACACTTTTCGTCATCACCACCACAGCGATGTTGTCCTGCTGTACAGTTTGCGATACAAGTCTTTGTATCTCTCGCCAAGTAGAACTGGTTCGGACACGCGCATTTGTAGCTTGGGGCACCTTCTTCGATATATCCTTCAACGTTTAGATATGTTGATTCTAATGGTGGGGCTAGAAGGCAGAGATGTGAGCATCCTCCATTGGAAGTTCCACAGGGATTAGTGAAAGGAACTTGTCGGAGTCTGTGGCTTATATGAATGTCGTAAGGACGATGCGTTGTATTTCTTAAGACTGTAAAGTTTTGACCTGAAAATTTGTTTGCTCTAATAATGGCCTTCAAATTCCAATCCGTCCAATATAACCAGTCGTCAAATAGAGAAAGTGCAAAAACATGTGGAACTTTGTTGCCTGACATAACAACATGTCTGTGACGACCTTCTAAATCAGCAAAAGCTATATAGTCTAAATGAGCATCTGCCCAATAAATCCTATCGGTGAAGTAATCGATCGTTAGAGCATTTGGCCATGCAATATCATCTTCCCAGGTTAAGATTCGGGTAAAGTTTGAGCCATCCATGCCCATTTTTGCGATATAGGATTGTAGATGCCATGACGTAAAGTATAAATAACCGATTCCAGGGTGAACAACGATAGCCCTTGGATCTACAACACCACTTTTCAGCGTCTTCCTCTTGGTACCATCTAATTCAGCGACATCAAGATTCTTGGAATGTCTGTCTAGCCAATACAATTTTCGTCCAACCCAATCTACAGCAATACCTTCAAGTCCATGGGAATCATGTTTAATGACAGGTGTTTTTTCTATCTTCATATCATCTTCAATATTTCCGTATTTTGATTTGAAGATCGTTTTCGCCGTAACATCGCAGAAATACATTTCTTGTTGTTCAAAATCAAAATCAATAGCAACGACGTTCATGAGGTCTTGGTGCATCAAATTATACTGTTTACCATCAACCGACATGTTTCTAACGTAATATTTGTTGCTAAAAACAAGCCATGGTTCTGTGGCATCCTTTCTTTTACAGGTATGTTCGTCAGTTTGTCTTTCGTAATATCGTTCGTCACATTTACAGTAAAATCCTCCTGGGGTGTTTGAACAGTGTTGTGAACAGACTCCGGGTTGTTCGATACACTCGTCAATATCTGCGCATGCCTTTTTGTCTTCCAGTAACCTGAAAACCAAAATAAGTAAGTGAAGAACTTTTTGAACAATAAAGGAAACTTACTTGTATCCATGATTACATTCACAGTAGTACCCGGTTGGAGTATCAACGCACTTGTGTCCACAACGATGGATTTCAACTTTAGCACATTCGTCGACATTACAATGTAAAGGCTCGTCAGATTCATCAGAACAATCAGAAACCTTGTTACAAACCAAATGGTAGTCGATACATTGTCCGTTATTACAAGCGAATTGTCCTTCAACACAGGTGCTGTTGTTCTTTTTACAATCAACTTCATCAGAGTGATCTCCGCAATCATCTTCTCCATCGCAACGGTATTGGGTCCGGATACATTTGAAGTTTTGGCATGTGAATTCTTGAGGGGAACAGGTCTTATATTGTGCGTTGCAGAATTTACCTTCGTCGGAACCATCTCCGCAATCATTGTCGTGGTCGCAGAGCCATCCCTGTACAAAAACAATAATTAAATCTGTAACTCGATGAAAAATAAAAGAATCTAATTCTTACCTTATTAATACACCTTCCATTTTCGCAAGTGAACTGATCATCTCCACATGGTTGTGGTGTTGGACAGTGGTGTATTGTTGTGTTCTCATCAGCTCCGTCAACACAATCTGGATCGCCATCACAAAGCCATTTCTTTGGAATACACTGAGCACGTCCCCATGATTTATTTTCTTCACAAGTAAACTCTGTTTCTTCATCACACTTTCTGTCGTTACATTGATGCCTATCGTCCTCATCACTGTTATCAAGACAATCATTATCCCCATCACAAATGTAGATTCTTGGAATGCAATTTCCGTTATCGCAAGTGAACAAATCTCCAAAGCATGTCCTTCCTTCCGATTTACAATACTCTGGTGGTTCATCAGCGCCATCTCCGCAATCATCATCTCCATCGCAGTACCATGTGGCCGGGATACATCTGTGGTTTGGACACCTAAAACTGTTTTGAGGACATGTTCTTTGTGCGCAGTGTAGTGGATCTTCATCAGAATTGTCTCCACAATCATTGTCACCGTCACATAACCAGTAAGGCTCAACGCAAATGTTTGTCTTTTCACATTTCAAGTGGTTTGCAGGACATGTTGTGTTTGTTGGGCATCTTTCATGTGTTTCATCGGATGTGGCGTTATCTTTACAATCATTTACACCATTACAAACTTGGGATTGCGGGATACATCTTCCGTTTGAACAAGGGAATTCTCCATCAATGCAAGGTGGATACGTACATCCTTCTTCATCTGAACTGTCTTTACAATCGTTTTCATGATCACATTTCCACGATTTGAAGATACAACGTCCATTATTACATCTAAACTCGTTTGGAGAGCACGAGTGGAAAGCGCAGTAATTTGTGTCTTCATCGGAATTATCACCACAATCATCGTCACCATCACAAGCCCACATTCTCGATATACATTTTTGGTTTTGGCAGTAGAACTTACTAGAATCGCAAGTGTGGTTTTTAGGAGCGCACATTCTCCCTTCATTAACAGGTTTTGTTGAATCATCACATTTACATTCTGGTTTTCCGTTTAGCCCTGGATGACAGCTTTGAGCACACCCTCCGTTATTTTGTGTGCATGGATTTGCTTGACACTGTTGGCGAGATGTACTGTATACGTGGATGTCACGAGGCGAATCTTCTAACCTCTTAACCATTTCAATCATGTTTGCTCCGGTATGTTTTTCAGCACGATACACTCCTCGCAATTGTAAATCTGTCCAGTAGATGTAGTTTCTGAATACAGTAATAGCGAATGGATAAATTGTTGCCGTTACTAAAACTTCACGGTCCTTCCCGTCCAATTTAGATCGTTCAATTTTCTCTCGAACAGCATCTGTCCAATACAACATCCTGTCATCGTAATCTATTGCTAAACCACTGGGCTGTGACAAATCTTTATCGATAATAGCGCGTTTCAATGATCCAGCCATAGTCGTTCTAAAGATTTTTCCTGATGTTCCAAAACGTCCCCAATCCGTGAAGTACAATGTGCCGTTACAAGGATCTAGTACAATCGCTCTTGGTCTTTCAACCCTCGAGATCATCACAAGTTCAGAACCATCAAGGTTCATTGCGTAGATCGAATTATTTGAACTGTCTGTCCAATAAATCTTCTTTTGTGTCCAATCGTAGGCTATACCTTCTGGATTAATTCCTCTTGAAATCACAGAATTGACTTCCGTTAAACTAGGTTTGTCTCCTTTTGTCCACGCAATCTTTGCCCATGGTCTAATTTGTGTGAAGAACAGTTTATTGTCAGCGTAATCAAAATCTAATCCAACAACGTTTGTTAGATTAACGACTGGAGCGAATGGTACGTTTGTTGATCTGGGGTCCAGTTCAATAGCTCTGATTTCAGTTCTAGTTGAAAATACAACGTACTCGTTAACAGTTTCACATTTACGTCCATCTATAGCAAGTTTTCCAACCGCGCAATCACATTTATAGTTTAGGGAAGATCCTCCAAGTGTTTCGGGTGGGAAACTGAAACATAGTTGATCACATCCTCCATTTCCTAGCCTCAAACATGGATTATTATCGTCTGTGGGTTGGTTATTGATATCGTAAATCGTAATGTCTCTCAATTTTTGTAGATTTGTTCTAACTTTTTCTGGAAGCGAAGTATTTCCAGGTAGTTTAGATGCTTTGAAAACAGTTTGTAGATTACGATCAACCCAATACACGTCCGTTAAATGTACAGCGATTGCCATGGGGTTTGCAAGGTTTCGTCTAATGACCTGTCTGTTTCCTCCGCTATACGATACCTTCTGGATCATGTCTAGTTTAGAGTCAACCCAATAAACATCATGCGTCAATAAATCAACGGTTAGATCTCGGGGATTCGAAATTCCTGATGTTACAACAGGTGTCCAATTGCTTCCATCCAAGTAAGCCTTTCCTATTCTTGGATATTGTCCATAATCAATCCAATACAACAGTCTCTTGATTGGATTTACTGCAAGTTCTCTTGGAGCATCGTTAGTTGTTTTAACGATAATTTTTCTGTTACTTCCATCTAGCCAACTGACTTCAACGTAATTTTCATGTGGAAAAACGTTTGTAAAATACAAGTTTCCGGAAACCCAATCAATCGCAATACCCCGAATACCATTGCTTCCAATTCCATCTTTAACAATGTGTTGAATTTCGGTACCATTTGGACGAATTCTGAATATTCCGTTCCAATAACCTCTATTATATTCAACCCAGTAGATCCATTGATCACGATACACGATGTCAACGTGCAAAATATGATGTCCTTGTCCAGTAATAGGAACCATCGCTTCTGAACTGTCTTTCAAACTATACCCTCTGGTCATGTCAAGTTGTGAAACAACGACGAATGTTTTGTAGGGGACGCAACTAACTTCATTGTCTTTCCTGTACCCAATTCCACAAGCGCAAACCCTTGCGCTGTTTTCGTATGGGAGACAAAGATGTTCACATCCTCCATTGTTTGTTTGACATGGATGTAACAACATCGATCTTTTCTTAAAAATAATCATGTTTTTAAGATCGGGTTCATTGTCCAAAATGTTCTTTGAATTATCTCCGTTTGGTAAATCGACTCTAACAATCTTTTCGTAAATGGGATCCAAGAAATAAAGTCTAGATTCAAGGACTGCTAAACTTTTAGGTCTAGAAATGTCGTGCGCTTCTGTTAACACCGTCCTGTTGTTATTTCCAAAGTAGTCCATCACTACAATTGATGGGGGATGTTGTGTGCTGTAGTAAATCATTTTCTTTTCAGTGTCTACAGTAATTGCTTCAGGGAAATCGATTCCTTGCACTAAAATTGTAGGGTTTGATCCATCCATATTCACTTTTCCTACTTTGGAAGGTACTCCAAATCCTCCATCATCTAGCCAGAACAATTTTCCATCTGTTGGATCTAAAGCTAGGGCTTTAGGTTTTGCTACTGAAGTCCTATTTCCATCATTAGCCAAAATGATGGTTCGATACTTCTGTTTTCCATCTACGCGGACTGCTTCAATGTTGCTTGACATCCTGTTTCCGATGAATAAATTTCTTCCCAACCAATCAAAAGCGATCGCATACGCAGCTCCAACGATTCCACTGTCAGCGCCCAAAAATTCTGTCTTGTTTCCTCCTCCATACGGTGTCGTGAATATTGTGCAGTTTTCATCATCATCCTCTTTTCCTTGCACCCAGTACAAAGTTCCTCCTTTACGGTCAAAGTCCAAACTCAATCCGCCTTCAATGCCTACTACAGGGGTTAAACTTCCTGCTCGTGCGTCACCTCCGTTAAAGGGAATGTCGATTATCTGATTGCCTTTAAGCACCATTAGATAGGCATTTTCTTCCTCCGCACACTTGCCGTCAGATTGTAACCTGTATCCAGGTTTACATTTGCAGGAAAATCCTGTTTTCTCGGAAGGACTTAAGAGGCAAATATGTTGACATGTCGATTTTTCACAAGGGCTTTCATACATTGGCTGTAACGAAGGGTGATGTACGTGGATGGAAAGGGGTTGTGAAATTAGATGACTAACAACCGTTTGATTATCTCCTTTGTACTTGTGCGCGGAAAGTACGCGATTCAATTGTCGATCTGTCCAGTATAATGTGTCTTCAAACAAGGATAAAGAGTGGGGGTGCAGCAGGTAATGACTTCCTGCTAGCACTTGTTGTCTTCCTGTTCCGTTATAATAGCAGAAATCAATGAAGTCGAGTTTAGAGTCAGCAAAATAAACCCTTTGTGTCGCGACATCTAGCGTTAACCCATTTGGCCAATAAATTTTCGTGTTTATAATCGTTTGCCTCATAGTTCCGTCCATTCCAATTCTTTCAATTCTTGGATTTTCTCCCCAATCTGTCCAGAACAACCATTTTCCGGTAGGACTTGGATCCAAACACATTCCACGAGGTTGTGTGATGTTTTCGCGAACCAAAACTAATCTGTTTGATCCATTTTCATTTGAAACTTCGATCGTATTCAATTTACTGTCCAACCAGTACAAATTTTTCCCGATCCAATCGTACGCTAACCCTTCTACCAAATCCAATCCGGTTGAAATAATTTCTTGCGGTTCCTGTCCACGATCTAATCGCGAAATTTTCTTCAGTTTCATATCGCTCCAAAAGATGGTTCCTGTATGCATATTTGAAGCTGTTGCAACAACGTTTTCAACAATAATTGGGACTCTTTCTAGCCCTTGTTCCTTCAAATCGGCAACAAGAATTGAATGACGATTAGAAATTATCAAAAAGGCAGATGAGTGATTCACAGCTTTACAGGAATGTTTGTTTGGTTCCAAAATATACCCGTCGACACAAGAACAGAAATAGGATCCTTTCGTGTTCGTACAATGTTGCGAACATAGTCCTGGAGGGTCGCATTCATTCAAATCTTTACACGTTCTGTTATCAGGACTCAACTCTTCTCCCGGTGGACATATGCAAAGTGGTCCCATTGGAGTCTTTTGACATCCGTTCGTACATAATCCGTTTTGATGTTGACATTCTGCTAAATCGCAACCTTCTCCTTCATCAGCACCGTTTGGACAGTCTGGAGTTCCATCACAAACCGATGTCATGTTAACGCAACGTCCTGATATTTCTGGACAGTTCCATTGGCCATGAGGACATCTGAACGGTGGTTTTACGCAAGCATGTTCTGAACTTTCATCCGAATTATCACCACAATCATCTTTTCCGTCGCAAATATACGATTTGTAGACGCATTTCGAGTTTTTACATTTGTAGAAATTGTTAGGACACGTGATGGATCCACAATCTTCTTCATCAGAATGATCATCGCAATCGTTAGAACCATCACAGTGCCACGCAACCGGTATACAGATGCCTGATGTTTTGCAACGGAAATGTTTTTCCAAGTTACACTGATTTGGAGCCATTGAAGGACATCCCAGCTCATCGCTTCCATCGTTACAATCAGGAATTCCGTCGCATTTATAAGATTCTTCAACGCATTGTCGTAAATCGTTACATTTGAATTGATTTGCCAGACAGGTGATTGGAGGACAGTCTTTTTCATCTTGTTTATCGAAACAATCATCGTCCCCATCACAAACCCAGCTCTGAGGAATACAATGGCCAGTGCGAGGGCATGTAAACTGGAAGTAGGCGCAAGTTTTTTCCGCACAAAAATCACCTTCATCCGAACCATCTCCGCAATCATTTTCACTGTCACATTTCCAAATGTTCGGGATACATCTTCCATTTTCACAAGCAAATTGTGATGCGGCGCAAGTTACGTTTCCACACTCGGCTTCATCCGAATGATCTCCACAATCGTTTTCTTGATCGCAACGGAAATTTAGTGGGATGCAGCGTCCGGATTTACATTGGAATTCGTTGGTTCCGCACGTTGGTTCTGAAAGAAAGTAAATTTTAGTTGGGATTTTATTTATTTAAAGATAGAAATACTAACTTGTACAATTTTGCTCCTCATCACTGTTGTCAAGACAATCATCGTCTCCATCGCAAATCCAAGATTTCGGGATACATCGCTGATTGTTGCAAGTGAAATCCCACGAGTTTGGACAAGATTGAACTGGTGGTTCAGCATTTGGATCCGACATACAAGTCCTTCCATCATCTCCTAACCTTTCTCCATATGGGCATCCACACTTCACTGTTAATTGGTTGCTTTCATTTCGTGGTACTGCAAAACATAGCTTTTCACAACCACCATTATTGATTGAGCAAGGTTGTGTTGATTCGATTTGTTGAATGTTCCTGCTGTACACTTTAACTCCGTACAATCTATTAGTTTGTGGTTCACGAACCATGATTTCTTCTTGTTCTCCAGTCAATTTGTTCAATCGAACAATGGCGTCTAGTCTCCAATCCGTAATATACATCCATTCTTCATGAATTACGATAGAAAATGGATGTCTAATTAGCACGGAATTGACGGTTCTAATATCTCCTCCATCAAGATTGGCATGCTGTACATGGTCTAGTAAAGCGTCACACCAGTATACACGATCTTTTAGAAAATCTATCGATAACCCATTTGGCCATCCCAATGTTACATTTTTGAACACCATAAGTCCGGTACCATCAGAGTTTGCCCGACTAATATTCGCGGGGCGATCCCATTCCGAGAAGTAGATGTAACCTTTGTTTGGATGCACGACAATAGCTCTTGGACGTTTCAAATTCTTCAACAACGTTCTTCTGTACGCTACAGTTTTAGTCGACATTACGTTCAATGTTCCTTTTCTACTGTCAATATAGTAGAGATTCTTTGAAACCCAATCTACCGCCAATCCTTCAACACCTTCATTTTGAGACGCTAAAACAATTTCCCTTCCAGTTCCATTACGATGTACTCTATAGATGACGTCCTGTAGAACATCTGAATAGTAAATGTGTTCATCTGCAGCATCAAAGTCCAATCCGACAAAACGGGCACGTCTTGAAACAACAGGTAGTATTGCATCACTAAATCCTTCAATAACAGGATCTAATACTTTTCCTTTGATGAATCTTTGTTGTGAATACATCAAAAATTCCCTAACTAAATGACAGTTCATTAAATCTTTCGATAACTGCCACCCTGTATGACAAGCACACCTATATCCTAACCCTGTTGGCGCTCCTTGAACTGCTGTAACAACGCACATTTGCGAACATCCGCCGTTGTTAGTTCCGCAAGGATTTGAAACTTTTGGTTGTGTTAGTGGATGTATTGTGATTATAGCTTTTGGTTCCCGAATATCTTTTGCCTTGAAAATCGACTGAATACTTGAGGCTCCTTCAAATTTATCTACTGACATAATTCCCTGCTTTGTAGCGTCTGTCCAAAATACCCTGTTTTCAAATAAGGCTAATCTTGAAGGGCTTGGGACTTGTTGTCCCCTCAAAATCATAACTCGATTCATTCCTTCATAATCAACGGATTCAATATAGTCAAGTAGCGAGTCACACCAAAAGATCCTTTTTGCAATAACATCAGCTGCAACACCAGACGCTCTATAAGCAACTTCTGAAACGATAGATTGAGCGTGTGTTCCATCCATGTGCGCTCTTAAAACATGATTTCCATCAGCAACGAACATTAATCCGCTTGTTGGATCCAAAGCTAAATCTGCAGGACTTGTCAAATTGGAACCTAGTACGACAGCGTGCCACCTTCCATCAAGCTCAAAAACGTCGACTTTTTGTCCTATCAAATCTGCTACGTACAGTTTATCTCCTATCCAATCAATCGCTAAAGCAACAGGGGACCATGTTCCGGGTAGTGTTAAGTCATGTCCACCATAACCTCCATCGTCAAGAGGTTGCGATTGTACTTTCCTAGTTCTCGTATCGGACCAGAACAAAAGTTTCTTTCCCGAGTGGTATGCGAGTCCACTAGCGCCTGTTGCATTTGCTATGTTTCTAAAGTCTTGTCCATGAGACGACATTCGGACAATCGCCTTTTCGTACGCAAAAATCAGTTCCAGACTAGGAGCGGAAGGAGCGACGCAACGTGACCTATCAATCAATGTGAATCCTGTTGCACAAGCGCACGAGAAAGAACCATCTGTATTCGTACAAAGTTGATCGCAATGACCCCAAGCTGCACATTCATCTAAATCTGTACACGTCTTGTTATCATTAGACAACGCTCTTCCCGGGGGGCAGTAGCATACTCCTCCTGTCAAGGATGGCCCGCATTTATGTTCACATCCTAAAGCTGGACACGAAGCTGTTGAACAAGCTGTTTCCTCGTCGGTCCCGTCTTCACAATCCCTCTTTCCGTCACATAACTGCGTTTTCGCAATACATTTTGGTGTCCCATTGGGTCCTCCTCTGGGACATAAAAATTTATTGTCGGGACAAGCGATTGCAGTACAATTTGCTTCATCACTTTCATCTGAACAGTCGTGGTAACCGTCACAGTGAAAGTTTGCGGGGATACATAAAGCGTTGGCACAACGGAATTGTCCACCATGGCAGGCTGGGAAATCTGAAAATTAAAGGGAATTGTTAGTTTCGGTTACTATCCAAAGTAAGGAAAAATACGTACTACATCCTTGTTCATCTGAACTGTCTCCGCAATCGTTTTTATGGTTACATTTCAACGACGCATCGATGCACCGGTTCCCGTTGTGACACCGGAACTGGTCCAGCCGGCATGCGATTCCGGGACATCCTTCCTCATCATGTCCCGTCCTACAGTCGAGATAACCATCACATTTCTTCTCTTTTGGCACACAGGGATCGGCCACTCGACCGCTTATTGTTGCTGCTTGTAACAGTGCTCCACAATGAATGTCGTCTGTTTGACACTTTCGGTATGCTGCAAACATGAAGAAAAAAACCTGTTCAGAATTATTGCAATTTTTTCCCGGAAATTTTTCCAATAAAATAATATTCTTTGAAACGAAGCTAATTTTATATTCAGATCATAAAACTATTATTTTTATGGCATGCTACACAGTGATATGCATTTTGCTTTTTGCTTTTGCATTGTTGAAGAGTTGCTGGTTTACCTTGACTGATTGAACTTACTTTATTACACTAGGACGTGTATATAGACATAGAATAATAAAATTTACTTACTGCAATCAGATTCATCT
>JXPH01000917.1:0-13128 GCA_001014845.1 Mochlonyx cinctipes | reverse complement strand
AATGTATTTACAGAATTTTCCGAGAAAGTCTGGTAACTGGAAGCAGCAGCAACGCATAAAATTACTCCAAATTTAGCTTACGAACTGATCTTGGGCACTAATATTCCATATTTGTGCTCATTGCAATCACTAGAACTCAAGAAATTCGGAAGTTCCTTGTACATGTGAGCCCATAGATCCGGATGTCCCAGAGTAAAACTTTTGTACACAGGTTTTGGTATCTTTCTCGGACCTCAGTTATTTTCAAAAGAAGTTTCAACAATNAACTGATCTTGGGCACTAATATTCCATATTTGTGCTCATTGCAATCACTAGAACTCAAGAAATTCGGAAGTTCCTTGTACATGTGAGCCCATAGATCCGGATGTCCCAGAGTAAAACTTTTGTACACAGGTTTTGGTATCTTTCTCGGACCTCAGTTATTTTCAAAAGAAGTTTCAACAATTTTGCATTCTATCCAAAGCAGCGTCTTTAGTCCAAATTTGGGGCTTTTTGGGCTTATTTTATGAATCTTTTTAATTATCCAGCCAGAATAACTATTCCTAAAAATTTAGGTGAAATTATTTATAAGAATTTTACGATGTTCAATTCCTGCAGGGAAGTGCTCCTTCTATTGAATAATAAAAATTCTACCATCGCCGTCAGCCTCCTCGTCCTCGCCTTTTTAAGGTGCAAGACCTAAAAGTTGTAATAGAAAGGTTTATCATTTACGGATCGGCTAGTTATGATAATGATGAGGATTTTAAATATGATATTATCCAGTGTACTTCAAAATTGGCCTTGAGGTCTAGTATCCCAGAGAGTGGAGGCAAACTGCACCTATGGATGTCGTGTTATTGTTTCGCTAAAAAGATCCTTAAAGAGCGTAAAGTAATCAAACTTGCAATACTCCCTCATTTGACACGACAAAAAAGCTGAGCTCTAATGTCAGTATGATGTACTGCTTCGTGCATCGTATCGTAGCCACAGGCGTGATTTCCGGAATCACTGTAATGATTTGGTGGCCAAAGCAGAGAATGTTGCTGATGCTGAGCCTGCGAATCCGATCAAAAAGATGGTCTTGTGGTTCTCCACCTCCTAGTGATATACCAACTATATCTGTCGCTTGCACGTATTTTTTGGAGTAGATTTAATAATGCAGTAATTATGTATTGGAATTAGAAGTGGAAACCACACAAGAGAGCTACATTTTTTCTGCGAAACTATACTTACTTATATACTTAAGGGCCTGCCTATGGTACCCAGGTGGTATACAGCCATGCAATAGTCCTATTCCATCTCATTTTCTTCCTTGCGGTTGCTATTACGTCAACCCACCCAACTGTGACTTGACGGAACGGTGCCAACTGCCAACTTAAGCATGGTCTGCCCTGGATCTGGGTCCTTCCCGGAGATAGTACTCCAAAGCTTTTTTAGCAGTTAGGTCCCTTCGTAGTACAAGGCCGATCGAACAAAGTTTAAGTCACCTGCTTTCTATCTTAATACTGGTCATACCACATTGCTGCCATAATTCAGTGTTAGTACACCTTCGAGACCATATTATTCGGAAGATTTGCGGCAGACATCGATTGACAAATGGTTGAATTTTATTGGTGACTGATTCAATTACTTTCCGTGTCCCGGAAGTGTACAGCAGTGTGGATAGGGCAAGACTTAACGAAATAGTCAAAGCTGGGTGTTTTTGATATAAAGCCTGAACGTCAGATGTTATTTAGCGCATAAAATCTTCCTCTCGCAGTGTCGATGTGGCTTTCAACCTCTTCATCTGACCACCATAAGTTGTATTCTTGCTGCCGAGATAAGTAAAGTTCTCGACGCATTCGACAATTTTACCGTCAATCTCAAAATCGCCTGCGCTATTTCTGTTTATAGCAAGGTACTTCGTTTTTTTGACTTTGAGCTTCAAGCCAACTTTCTTTCTTTCATGGGAGCCGTCTTCGATTTTGCCTTCCATATCTTTGTTTTTGTGAGATAGCAAAGCCAGGTCATCAGCGTAGTCCGTATCTTCTAGACCATCATCCATATTTTGCCATTTTATGTCACGCTTCTCTACATCAAATACTTTACGCAGCACATCATCCAACACAACCAGGAACAACAAAAAGGAAAGCAAGCATCCTTGTTGAACATTATTCTTCACGAGAATAGTGAGCCTATTCTGATGTACGATGCGGCAAGTGAAGTTGTCTACTCTTAGCTGGAACTCATCTATCGCTTAAACTCTTCCACATTGCGTCGTGCTGCAGCACATCAAAGGCTTTGTGCAAGTCAACGAAAACTGCAAACAGTGGTTGGTTCCTTAACTTATACATCAGTACAACCTACAAGTTTTTACAAGGAGAGAACTACCTTAAATCGCTTGTGTAAGATAACACTAAGGCAAAACAAAGTGGCATTCTTTTGTTCCATAATTTACGGTTTGAATCAAATAGCATTCCACCGTATGCAAAAGCGACTTATTGTTGACGGCCCATAGTCTTCTTAAGGCAGCTTTTTATACTAGGTAGATAAAGTGAAAAGTAAGCATTAAACATTGAAAATTAGATGTATAATAATGCATATCTAAACATAGCCACAAAAATAGGATGTATAATATCAATCAACGCCATTATCCTCTCCTCATCATAGTTACAGTAAAGTGCATCACGATTTTCATCATCACCATTATCATCAGCACAGCACCCCCCTTGAAAATATAAAAAATAAAAATGTGTTAAGACTGTACGTTATGTAAACAGGATGAAGACGATCAATACAAAAGTAATTTATCAATGAGCATTTTGTCGATTTAACAGCCTGTCTGTCGTTAAACTGAAATACTCAATTTATTTTATACTTGCAGAGTTACTCCTTAAGAACTTGCACCCAGTATATTCTGGAGTGAACGATTAAGACTAAGTTGGATTTGATGTGATGTTGAAGGAAATTTGTTGATGAAACAATATTATTAATGGTAATAGATAGAAAACAGAATATAAGATGAAGATGAAGATGTAATCAAATAATGAATTATAGAGTCTTCTTTCTAAGATTGACGGTTGTCGGGTAGTTAAAGTTGTTGTAGTGACGGAAAGAAAATTGTTTTCGATTTCCAGCGTGTCGAATCTATTTCACGTTTAAGACTCGCTCCTATTTCAAATTATGATTATCATGTATTGTGTGTTCTTCTTCTTTATGGTAAAACGCTTCTTCATTAGCTGCAACTTTTGAATTTTGTACACTTGAACACCCAATAATCATTATTTTATTCTGTTGTACCTACCTGAGGAGAGTAAAAAAGCTGATTCATTACATATTTCATTCATTCATTCATCAATTCGTTCTTACTTTGTTTCGTGTTCTCGTATTCTAATTGCTTTGGTCAGGCGCAAACGTACTGAAATTGATCGGTAACGGGCGGCGGATCACAAATAAAAAGTGAGCAATTTTGTACATTATCAATTGTTGACTGTAAAAGAATTCTTTGAGGTGATTTCAATTTCCGTTGAACAGTTTAGTAAGTTCTTCAAAAGAGAATTACCTACGAAACCATATTTATCCGTCGTGATTATGTCGCGTTTTTATAGGAAGGAAATCGACAAAATCTCTAGTTCGTAAGAGTGGTGTTAAGGGAACAGTGAATATGAAAAATCAGTTAAAAATTTACCAACAAGCATTCTAGCTTTCCTGGATAGAATTTCTCATTTACAAAGTAGCCTCCAAACAAGATCTCTTCTTTCAGCAGCTTCCAGCTTTCCATCAGTATTAGTGTTTCCCTATCTTTTTCCTATGTTCTTGAATACTTTTCCTTCTTCTTCAATTCTTGCTTCAGGCACTTCAGCCTTTACAAACACATCGTCTTTAAACAAAACTCAAAACTTCCACAGCACCAGATTATCAGTTATAAATGTCCAACACATCCCTTTTGACAATCCCTCATTCGAGAACAATTTCGTTGTAGGCCATCTATTGACATTAGCCCCATAAGATGATTATATCCTATAGATTTATTGGGGTACCTAAGATCGTTTGTAAAAAAACGCCAATGAAGTCAGTGTGTCGCATGTTGATATGGCGTGAAACATACACTTACGCATGAAAATCTTATTCCAATCAAGCAGTGTTTGCTCGAATTTGGAAAAACACAGGCGAAACTTAATTTACTAAGCGATAATTATGAAGCACGCTAATTTGTCCTTTANAGCAGGCTAATTTGTCCTTTATACACATACCAACACAGGTGGTGTGCATACAGGGTGTTTTTGTTTTTGAATCGTCAAATAGGCATATTTACACACGCCAAATTTGACACTCCACGCGTTCATGGAATATATAAAAAATATAAATAGATCCACGTGCCACACTGGGTGTATTGGATAGCGTCCTTGCTTTGGAAGGCGCTGGTTTGATACAGAAGTCAGGGAAAATAATGAAAAAATTAAAAATTAAAATACAATTGAAAATTAAACAAAAACTAAGTACAAATAAAATAAAAATAAATTTCAAAAAACACGCTGATATGGCGGGCGTCCATCCATGTGCAGATAAAAAACCTAGTGTAAAACACGCTATTCCAGCGAGCCTTTTTCACACCTACAATGAGGAAATCACACGCTGAATCAGCGAGCCGAATTGCCATTGGAGACAATTCAACGTGAGAAAACACGCCGAATCATTGTGATTATTTTCTGAGTCTATAAATACTTGATTTGGAATAAAGGTTTTGACAGCAATCTAGTTAGCAAACCATAGTATGTCCTATTTACACACTAAAACTTTATTCGGGTCTATTTTAACCCGACTAGTATTCGGAATCTGTAAACTTTCCGATATTCTGTTCCCATATTTAAAAATCTCCATATTCGGAAATTATAAAGTATCAGGTTACGACTCGGGAGTTTTTATGCACATCTCCCAAATAATAAAATTTTCCCGAACAAATTCGGGAGCTGTGTTTATAATTTTATAGCCGATGATCATACGCCTCCGTAGAGCAGTAGCTTTGAAAGCGAGAGATCACGAGTTCAAACCTCGGTAATAGCCCATATTTTTTATGAAAAATTCTAAATTTGAAAGCTAATCGAGATAACCCGAATCATCAGGTTGCGCTATTGTCCCGATTTAGGACCCGAATACTCAGCAGATGATTTATCGGGTCTTATCCTGAGATTCGGAATTTTTTCTTAAGTGTGTACTTCTATTAAATGGCCGTGTTGAAATCATAATCCACGGATGCAACCAGAAGATTAGTCAATTTTCTTGCACGACATGCTAAACGTGATGATCGTCTATAAAAAATAAAAATAATGGACCGAATGCTATGTGATGACCCATTTTATAAACCATTGCGTTGGTTCGAAATCAACTATTTGCAGAATAGATCCTATTAGTATGCAAATCAGCACTTTATTGAAAATCCTAACCCTTTCCTTTTTGATATATTGACTACTATGAAATGCATGTAGGAAGCAATGGCTAAATGTACAATTTGTGTTCCTTACTTGTGGACGTTCGTATGGACCAACTCTAACTTGAAAAGATAGCATAAAGTTTTGTGAGGTGTAAATCTGGATCTACTTTCTTCGAGACAGCAGTAGGTTGGTTCCATTTGACCCCTTTGTTGTATCAAAGTTTGCATTGCCTGATTTCTATATACTAGCCATATGCTATAATTCAGTCTTAGTAATCGTTCGATGCCATCTTTTTCAAAGAATTTGGCACAGGCATCGATTGCCAAATGTCTGAATTATATTATTCGGGATATTTGCATAAATACTCCCCAACTGTAATCCGATTCTCGGGATCTTGATTTAAAATTCCCGACTATCGGGAAATTTTCAGATCCTGAATGCTAGTTGGGTTAAAATCGACCCGAAAGTTCCCGTTTTAAGTGTTACATATAACGCATTGATTTGGCATCCCAATGGGGCTGGCGTGCGAGCTTTGGCCCATCTAAAATGACTTCATGACCTCATAACTTTGTAAATTCACAGCTTTAAGTGTGATAATAGGCAGCAGGTAGAATGTATTGTATTTTTTTGCACCCAAAAACAAAAATATTCCACCTTATGTCAGATTTTCAAAAAAATATTTGGAGGCTGGAGAAGCAATAAAGTTGAAATTTTTTATTTTTTTATCTCTTTTTCAAAATGATATATTTGGCTTAAACTTTACAAAAGTTATTTTTAGATGAGACGCTTCATATGAGACCTTAACATCTCCTATATGTCATCCCTAGCCTGAGATAGTATAGAGGGATGCACTTGTTGTTGTTGCAATGCAGATGTTTTTGACATGTTTGACCATTTTTTAAAAGTACTTAGAATTTTTAAATTTTTTTTCTGCAATTGCCATTCGTGTTTTTAAAATATTTTGTAATTTAGGTATTTCTCATCTCAAAAAGTTGTATCTGCCTATTGCAAGAACAGATCTTAGCAACAAAATCAGTGCGGTGATCTGCCCATTGAGTTGTTGTTGTTATGTTATGTTATGTTTCAGACCCTGGCGCAGTTGTTGAATACATGTTCACAAGAACTAAGCTAAATGGGAACACACTTATTANAGTTGAAAAGTAGACGTGATATTCAATCAAATCAGTGCCAGTGGGATGGATGTGTCAAAGATAAATCTGAAATTATTTTACATTAAATAAGAAGGGTTATTTCAACATTTTCCTATAACCTGGATTCTGGATTCAGTCAAACTCTTTATAAAATCACGTTCATAATCTGAAAACTCATTAAATGCAATCAAATTTCAATTATGTTATTAAACCTTAGTGACTAAACATAATTTATTCATTTGTCCAGAGTCCAAAATCAAAAATCACTAATTAAATTTAAAGTGGCCACACCATCCACTTTACAACCCCATTGTCCAATTTCCTAATTGCTAATGCGGTCAGCTAATTTCCAAGACACACAATACAATTTGCTTTGTCATCCAGCATTCAAAGTAGATTCGGATAGAAGCGTGTGGAAAAGTGGGGATAAAAAAGGATACAATATCTCAATCTCGAGAGATCCTTTTTTGGTACATTTGTTTAATTAAACAAAATTAGCTATTCATAGCATGTCCGTACAGATATTTCATTTTCAGTCTACATGGCTCAATACTATACTTGGATACATAACGAAATGGCAAGTGGAAAGGGAGGAGGGAGGGTTGATTTTAATAGTTTCTGATTAATATGCAATACGTTTTATGCGAGAGATAAGATAATGTCGCACAGTATTATTGGGCTAATGAAATATGAGCGCAAAAAGTAGTTTCTGTGTCTTGAGATTTGGACTGTAATGAATTGAAAACCACATCAAACCCTTTTCCGACACATCACAACAATAAAACAAAATAATGTAAAACATACACACGAGAAATGAAATGAAATGAAAAAGAGCAGGTACTTATGAGTATCATTTATCTCCTTTATCTTCCATTTATTAAAAAACCCACATCATAAATGAGCGGCAGCACATAGAGTAGCCAGCAATCGATCGAATCGACCATCGTTCTTTTTCAAATCAAATGGTCGGTCGGCACATGATGGAAGGAAAATATATAATAAATAAATAAAAAATAATAAAAAATAAAAGAAATGACTAATGAAGCGCTGCACAATATTGCAATACATCGTCAGAGAGTTGCACACAATTTTGCAATATGTATAATAATTAAATAATTATTTCATTAATTATACACATAAAGAATTATAGAAATGAATATAATAAAAGGGTGAATCGGAATTAACCTTTTTTCATCATTATTATTTCTTCATTTTTAGATATTTTTACTTTATTGTGATTGGTAAGNCCCAAGCATAGAATGCGGCAGCACATAAAGATTGTGAAAAACTATACAGAATCTCTAAAGAGCCTGCAAGTCTGATCAAAAAGAGGATTCTGACTGTCGGGAAAGGTAAGGATAGAAACATCCTGCATACTGAAGAGGAAGAGGTGGGAACACTTCAACGAAGTTTTTAATAACGATACAAAACAATCTAGAGCAGCCCGTTAACAACCAGCAAAATCCAGCTCCAGCACCCGTCAGCATCAGTACGAGGATTAATGTCAAGCCACCCAGTAGAGTGGAGGTCGAAGAAGCATTATCTTCTTTGAAAAATGGAAACGCTTTCAGAAGTCCTCAAAACTGACATAGACCTATCTACTGACATTCTCTATACATATTTATGTAATGTCTGTCTAACACGTTTCCAAGTGACTGAAAACAGGGTTTGATAACGAAGATCCCAAAGAAAGGTGATATAAGGAACTGTAATAATAGGCGAGGGATCATGCATTAGTACATTCCCAATTAAATCCTGTGGACAATTATATTGAAAAGAATCAACACAGCGCTTGATGCAACATTACGAAGAGAACAAGCAGGCATTTGCAAGCACGTCTCCTGTGTCAACCAAATAAATACGCTCAGAATCATCATTGAGAAGTGTATTGAGTGGAACCGACCGCTGTACGACGTTTTCATCCACTTCTAGAAAGCCTTTGATCTGCGAAAGCAGGCACAATTGGGAAGCGTTTAAGCGATAGAGGATTTCCAGCAAAGATTATTGATCTGATCAAGGAATCTTACAACAACTTGACTTGCCACGTCGCACATCAGAATAGGCTCACTGACCCTATTCCCGTGAAGAATGGTGTTTGGCAAGGACGATTGCTATCCCCTTTGTTGTTCCTGGTTGTGTTGGATGACGTGCTGCGTAAAGTATTTGATGTGCAGAAACGTGGCATAAAATGAAGAAATATGGATGATCGTCTAGAAGATACGGACAACCCTGATGACCTGGCTATGCTATCTCACAAAAAGATTGATATGGAAGGCAAAATCAAAGACTTTTCCCATGAAGGAAAGAAGGTTGGAACTGTTGGTACCAGCAACTTTCACAATTCTTGAGTTCTAGAGAATTGAATGAGTTAACATGGAATATAAGCTTTTGGTATGTATCCAAGAAAATTTCCTCAAAAAGTTTGACCTCAGGACATTAAAATCTGAGGGCTCCTTGGTATCAGGAACTACTAGAGTTCTTGAGTTCGACTGATCGAAATGAGTTTAATTAATTAAATTAAAATATTAAAATTGAATTTAAAATATAAGCTTTTGGTAAGAAAAGTTCCTAAAAAAGTTTGACCTTGAGACATTGAGATCTCTCTCTTAGATACCAGGTGTTATAATGCTAAGTGTTTAGCTAAAAGTGTATATTTTGCCACATCATAATTTACATGTCAAATAAAATATAGTTGATGTGTTGCTCGCTGTTGGCGTATTGTCTCCTGTCCTACGGGTACAACAAGTGATAGTTTCGTAGTTGGTGATGTTGTGGAGGTTATGAATACCCAGGTATACAACACCAGGAACTTCCAGAATTCTGTAATTCTAATGATCGGAATGAGCTCAACTTTGGAATGTTAGATTTTGGTTAGTATCCAAGAACAGCTCCTAAAATTTCTGACCCTGGGCCATCGGAATCTAAAGACGTCCAGGTACCGGTCACTTCCACAATTCGCGAGTTACAGTAATTGTAATGAGCTCAAATTTGGAATATAACCTTATGGCAAGTGCCCAATAACAGTTCTTATGCTAAATTTGGGATAATATTATCTATTCCTGGTGCTTCCAAGCACTAAACTTTCTTGGATAACTCTATAAATACTTTTCCGATCCTCTTCAAAATTTGCACATATCTGCTTTGTTAAAATCTAAATCCAGTTCCAATTCCACATTATGGTTTCCTACGTTTGTTCTCTTAAATGCCCAATAGTAAGGTAATAAATCGATTGCTATACTTGTATACTCTAAAATATTTAAAACTAAAGTTTCGGTTTTTTAACTTCTTGATGGATGTCCTTCGAATATTGAATTCTGATGCCATTTTCAATCATCTGGTCTTTGTACAGAACAAAGTGTGAACAGACCTTTCAGAGGCTGAAATGCCCAGTCACAATGCAATAAATTGATGTTTTGGAGATATTAAATTTCATTTCCATTAATTTCAATGAACATTTTGGTGAATTTTTAATAAATTCACGCACAGTTTTGATGACATCTTCGGTTATCACAAATTTTGACTAGCCAACATGTTGGTCATCATTTACGTCCTCACGGCACGTCACGAAGAATGTAGGTTTCTAACTTAGGCATGCATCAATAAAGGGTGCTAGTAGAATGTTTTATTTGAAAAAGTCCATGTTATTTTGACACGCTCCTTGTAGTCAATAGATAGATTATCTACAGGATTATGTAAATAATGCCTGGACATAAGAGATGAGAAAGCTAGTTGTATACTCAAACCATTCACTTTGGCCATGGTGGTAATGTTTGGAACAGTCCTCGAATTGTATAACAGACGTACTGTCAAATAAATCCCCCTGGCAGTCCTGTTATTAACCTGCAAGTTTGAACTTAGTTTCTTATAAAAATAATAACGTGAACTTTTCTGCACCACTTCAAGCAATTTTAATTTTAAAACAGATCCTTATTTACGACTTATTCTCTTTTAGGATAGGAGCAGAATATAGAAGTCTTGCAAATCCCCAGTTGCATCGGTAGTACCGGTACGTATGGTATAATCTCTTTGAAATAATTTTCACGATGATAATTGTTTTTGCTCGATACTCAACTCAACAAACAAAATCGAATAAAAGCTTCTAGCTTACACTCCTCTACTCGACTTGAATCGTACTGCAATGTTGTCGTTTTTGTGCAAAGTCATTACAAATCATTTAGTGGAGTTTGTACAAATCGATTACAATAAAAATGAAGTTCACCTTTTGTACATCATGCTCATCGATCTGATGATGATGCTTCTTACGTTACAATACGGTGAATCCGCCCGCAATTTACAAACAAAAGCTCCTTGCAGAGCATCAGCTATTTTTTCGCATAAAATGCATATGTCGACCATAAATTTAAATGGGATTTGATTCTTATATATTTCTTTCCCTTCTTCTTTTCCACTGCGAGAAATGTATGGGAAAAATTCCTTCTTAATTAAATTTATGATACATTTTTATTTATGTGAAGAGAACATTTAATTTATATGATAAATTATGATTATTATGCTATGCTACCACTATGCTACGATGCGTTTTCATCCATTTGATTTTGATGTGAATGAATGTTTCTGTTTTATTTATTTTTTTCTTCAAGTATTTGCACAATATTTATGGTTAGTTTAAAGTTTGAGAATAAGAAGATATTGGGAAAAGAAGAAGAGATTTTTGGCTCAAATTAAATACAAAATCGAAAAATATGTGTCATCTATCTATCAAATAAAATGTACCAAAAGCAACATCATCAGCTCAAGAAGAGGGAATGAGATCAAAAGAAATGAATGTCGATCAAAAGAATAAAAAATCCGATGCTTTTTTCCACCAAATTCCCTCCCAAACCCCACATGTGTTCACTGCTAACGATCACAATACTTTCTAATTTCTAGCTAAAACAAATAAGTAAAAAGATGTTGGCGCATTAATGTTTAGTTAGGCGGCCTGTTTTCTTCAGAAAATTACCTAATTTAAAATTACCGACGACAAATATTTGACATATTTTATCCCGAAATATTTTTATTTTGATCGAAATTCAGAAATTTGTGCTGATTTTTTTTTGTTCCAATATTTTTTACGGTGTGTTTTGTGGCCCTATTCTACTTTTCAGTGATGATAAATTATTCAATACAACACAATCGTTTGATTTTATTTACCAAATTGATTCTTGGCTACCGAACCGATCATGGGCGATGATCAAAAGAAGATTTTTTGCGGGAAAGAATTTTGAAGCAATTTGACCTCAAATAGAAAAATTTAAGAAACCACGAAGTAGATCCTATAGCTGTTCATTTGTATTTACTAGGTATGTAAATATGATACTGGAAGTCACCCATACGAGGCACAAGCTGTCAATGCATTTAGTGTCAAACTACGTCATTGATGCCATTTTCTCGTTTTGACATCTGATAAAGTTTTCCAACTCACAATCATCAAGTTTCATACAACAGTATAGTTTTTAATAGCGCTGAACATGTCAAATTTATGCCTGGCAGCTATGATTTGCGGACAACATTGATTTTCTGTTACCATTTGAAGAAAACTGCTGCAGAAATGCTTCGAATGCTTGTCGAAGCTTGTGGTGAGCAAGGGCCGTCCGGACTCGCAAAAATGGGATATTCAAAAACATACCCCCAAAAAAATTGCCATATGGTCCAAGGATCATCCTTGATTTTTTTTAAAGATTTTTTATTGACCTTTATGCATCGCCGGCCATTTTAATTTTGTACTGTTCACCAAAAATAACACTCTTTTTAAGCTTTTGTTGGTCCGATCATCTTCAAATGTACTAAAAACATGCAGACATTTTATCTGCAAATATTTTGAGCCCTTGTTGACTTTTATCGAACCACTAGTTATTGAGCTATTTCAAATTTACCGTTAGGCTCTCCGAATATTTTGGATGAAAAATCTGAAAATTTGAAAATCTTGAACTAGGTAAATTAGGACCAGAAAAATTGATATCTGGGGGTTTTTTTGGACGCTGTATCAAAATTCGACATCATCGGGAAAAAAATTATCTGTAACAATTGGTCAAATTGACGAAAATTGTTTCATGAGTTCCACTGGGACCGTTTTTAAGGGCTTAGGAGTACCCCAGACAAGTAAAATTTGTTTTTACAGTCTTATCATGTTAAATACATAATAAAAAACCTTACTTTTTGCACATTGGTCAAAAATTTGTGAAGTTTGTCTGTCACGTTTTAATAGTATATACTTTATTTGACCGGCTTTAGTTATCATTTGGAAGGATGAATTCGGGGGGTTTGTGTGCAGTAGGAATTTGTTCTGCCTCTTGCACGAAGGCCTCAAAGTGGGCCCATTGTGCTCAACCCCGGTGAAAAATCTAAAAAAGAAAAGTTTTACAAAAACTGGAACAAAATAAAAAGCTGAAACTGAAATAACAAATAGAACTAAATAGAGAATTACAAATTAATTTGGCANAAATTAATTTGGCAAATTACAACTCATCAGAAACTTATAGATAACCCTAACATCAATGCTACGAAAACATTTAGCACTAATGTTAAAGCCTCCAAAAAGTCCTCGCCTGAGGTGTGCAAAGTAGTCGCAATTGCAGAGAATGTGA
>JXPH01000910.1:133-14531 GCA_001014845.1 Mochlonyx cinctipes | reverse complement strand
CGTGTTTTAAAGTTGATTTGGGCAATTTTCACTTATGGACTAAACTTATGACGTTCACTTCTTAGAAGTTAAAATAAAAATGGATGCAGAATACTTTAACTTTTATAGCTTTTGCCCAGAGCCTAAAATACCTATTTCAGAAGCAGTTATGGATTTGAAACAAAAAAACACGTAAATTGGTTGGGAATGATGGGATCCCAGAAAAATTACAACTATATGATTGAAAAATAATAAAAAATCCAGGACCCCAAAATTTCAAGGTCAAGCTGAAGATAGTAATATTTTGAGTATGGGGCAAAACTACTTTTTATTTTTACTTACAGTCCAGTCTCGATTCTGACTACTCTCGCTTATCCGTACTCTCTTTTATCCAAACTCCGGTTCGAACGTGCACGTAAATACGTATAATCAAGATTTTGGTTATGGTGTCGTCCAGAGGGCTTCTAGAATGTTTGTATCTTGACAAAAGTTTCTGGTATTGCCAGGAGCAACATGGTTATGCAGTTTTTAGATACGAGCTATTTACCCAGTACCCTCTAGCGGACTGATATGGCAGCTACCCTAACTTTGCTGAATGATATTCTAGAGCATTCACGTCTTGAGCAAAGTTTTTCGGTTGACCATNTGCCACCTAGCGGACTGATATGTCAACTACCCGAACTTTGCTGAATGATAATCTAGAGCATTCGTGTCTTCAGCAACGATGATCGGTAGGCCAAACAGCTTCCAAATGTGGATATTTAAGATATTAGAATACCCTGCCACCTAGCGGACTGATATGGCAACTATCCTAACTTTGCTGGATTTGCTAGAGCTTTCGTGTCTTCAGCAAAGTTGTTCGGTAGGCCAAACAGCTTCGAAATATGGATATTTGAAATACCAGAATATGCTGTCACCTTGCGGACTGATATGGTAACTATCCTAACTTTGCTGAATGATATTCTATAGCATTCGCGTCTTCAGCAAAGTTGTTCGGTAAGCCAAATAGCTTCCAAATGTGGATATTTGATATATCGGAATATAACTACCCTAACTTTGCTGAATGATATTCTAGAGCATTCACGTCTTGAGCAAAGTTTTTCGGTTGACCATATAGCTTCCAAATGTGGATACTTGATACCACATTGTAACGGACCAGGGTTTTAGGTGGGAGAGCTATCAAAATTACACAATAAAACAATTAAAACGTGCACTCACAGATCAAAAATATTGAGTCAGCCACTTGCTGTGGTCTAAGCTTGACTGACTTTTCTCTCCTTTGTCTCCCACTTCGACAATCGATAGAAGAATTAATGATCAACGATGACAATAATGATGGTGAATATAATGGAGTATAGGTTGCATCCCCCCTCCGNGCGGACTGATATGGTAACTATCCTAACTTTGCTGAATGATATTCTATAGCATTCGCGTCTTCAGCAAAGTTGTTCGGTAAGCCAAATAGCTTCCAAATGTGGATATTTGATATATCGGAATATAACTACCCTAACTTTGCTGAATGATATTCTAGAGCATTCACGTCTTGAGCAAAGTTTTTCGGTTGACCATATAGCTTCCAAATGTGGATACTTGATACCACATTGTAACGGACCAGGGTTTTAGGTGGGAGAGCTATCAAAATTACACAATAAAACAATTAAAACGTGCACTCACAGATCAAAAATATTGAGTCAGCCACTTGCTGTGGTCTAAGCTTGACTGACTTTTCTCTCCTTTGTCTCCCACTTCGACAATCGATAGAAGAATTAATGATCAACGATGACAATAATGATGGTGAATATAATGGAGTATAGGTTGCATCCCCCCTCCGCACAACTGGAACACTCCTGAGGATGGTCCAGTAGTAGCAACGTGCAAGATAACCCCAAGAACAAAACAGAACTGCACTGTTGAAACACCATGTTGAAATCAGGAGGCCTGCGATGGTACGGGCCTGTCATGAGCAAGAAGCAGTTCCATTTATCAGTTTGCTAGGTGGTAACATATTCTGGTATTTCAAATATCCATATTTGGAAGTTATTTGGCCTACTCTGAACAACTTTGCTCAAGACGCAAATGCTCTAGGTTTTACTTGAGAAAAGTTATAAGCAGAATCGAGACTGGACTGTATTTAGTTTTGAGTGTTGCAACTTTTTTATCGTGTTCTGATCCGAAATACTTAAATTTTCACAGTACGGCACACCCTAATATACAATTCGCCTCATCGTAGAACTTGGTGTTCTTTGGTCCTGCTTGCTATATCCACAATTTGTACTTAATTAGAGAAAATTAGTTTACACGGCTGGACAATTACGTAGGAAATTTTCCGGTTCTTCATTCAAAACCACAAGTATAATAAATTTGGCTACTACTTAATTAGGCACTTAGAAAGTAAACTATTGATAGTTTTTTCAAGTTTTTCTCGGTTTTAATAAAAAATATAAAAATAACGAAAATGGTTCAAAAACCTTATCAAAAATATTTTGCACAAAGAAAATATAATGATAAAAGAAATTCTCTCAAAATACAACTGAAAATTACAGATTAAATAATACTTAATTGAGAACCAAAATAGAATTTAAAAATGCATCGATAACTTTCGAGGGCTTGTATGCTGTGGGCCAATCTACACTAATTTTTCATTACCAAAAATAAAAATTTGATAACGTTTTGTGCAACAGCTTCAAAATAAACAGATTCATTACAATACTCTAGACTTCAACTTTTCTAGTTTGAGGAGTTATATGATATTGATGGGTGTAGTTTGCAAGTATGATTTGATTGTTGTTTTGTTTCCATCTACTGATTATTGGACCATTTTTGAGCATAAAGAAATTTAAGAGTAGTTGATGATGAAAGGAGACGGTGAGTCACCGCCGGCTTATTCACCCAATTTTGAGCGCAAATGATGTCTCAAAGCTCAAAACGTATTTTAAAAGTGAAAAGGTGATTTTGCTTTTTTGACCAATATCCATACTTTAGTTTATTGAAGAGAAAGTAAAAAAAAAATATTTCAATCAATGTGATTAGGTATTGAATTGTTAACCTTTTGCCCTCTCAGTATTATGTATTTTTCCATTTTTGGGTATAAAAGAAATGCAATTTTTGTCGAACAGCATCAGTGTCATTCTCGAATTGAGACAGACAACGAGATGAAGTTGACCATTGCAATCTGCGTGTGCCTTGCGGCTGCCGCAAGTGCCGCTTACGTCCCTGTTACGGAAACAATGCCTGATGTTAAATATGGTGAGTGTACTTAAAAAACAAGTAATATTTATCTTTTACTACTATTTATTTTTTGCAGCTGACAAAGAATTTTTGATGAAACAAAAATTCTTCTTCGAGATTTTGCGCAACCTTTTTGAGCCACTTCAAGATGAAAAATATATGAAATACACAGAGACCTATGTTACCGACAAGACAAAGTATGATGTAAGTATTGCTATTGTAGAAATTCTCCTCTTGAAATAGCTTTAATTCATGTCTATTTACAGAACTACTCAGAATTGAAACAATTCTTTGAAGACTTTGAACACAATGTCTACTTGGACAAGGGAGAAATCTTCACCATCATGAACCATTATCACATGAAGCAAACCAAGATGCTCTTCAACTTCTTCTACAGTTGCAAGGACTACGATACCTTCTACAAGAACGTTATCTGGGCCCGCGCTCACTGCAATGAAGGTATGTTCATCTATGCATTGACCCTCGCTGTCCTCCATCGTCCAGACTGCTACGGAATCGTCTTGCCAGCTGTCTACGAAATCTACCCATATGCTTTTGTCCACTCCAACGTCATGTACGATGCCATGTACCACAAAGTGTCTGATGCTAAATTGCAACACCAGGTCTTCCACAGCAACTACACCTATGATCCCAAATACCACTACGACTACTTCTACGGAGAAAAGAACGATTACGCTCTCTCCTATTTCACCGAAGATGTCGGCCTCAACTCCTACTACTACTACTTCATGATGGACTATCCATTCTTCGTTGGAGGTGAGAAATTCAACCTCTTCAAGGACCGTCGCGGAGAATTGTACCTCTACCAACATCAACAATTGTTGGCCAGATACTACTTGGAACGCTATTCTCATGGAATGGGAGAGATTGAAGACTTGGACTTCACCAAACCAATCAAGACCGGATACTACCCAATGTTGAGCTACCACAACGGAGCCCCATACACTCCTCGCATGGACTACTACAAAGTTGACACAAGCAAATACATGATGTTGGACACATTCAAGGACTACGAAATGAGAATCAGAACCGCCATCGATGCTGGATACTTCTACATGGAAGATGGAACCAAGATTTACTTGAACAAACCAGAATCTATCGATTATCTCGGAAACTTGATCAACGCCAACCCAGACAGTAAGAACTACCGTTTCTACCGTTACATCGAAATGTTCGGTCGTCTCATGGTCAGCGGACAAGACTTTTACCAAAGAAACTTCTGGAGGAAGACACCCGGAGCAATGATGCACTTCGAAACAATGATGCGCGATCCAGTCTTCTACAAATTGTACCAACGCATCTTGCACTTCTACTACCAATTCAAGAAATTCATGCCAATGTACACCTTCGACGAGATGAACTATGCCGGAGTTGAATTCACCGGAGTCAAATTCGATGAACTCCGCACCTATTTCGAGGACTTTGATCTAGATGTCAGCAACGTCGTCCCAATGTACGGCAAGAATAAGGAACAAGTAGGATCCACCTGGGACTACACCTACTACGCTCGTAACAAGCGCATCAACCACAAACCATTCTCATACACAGTCGATTTTGAAGCTAAAATGGCCAGCAAAGGTGTTATGCGTGTGTTCATGGGACCAAAATTGTACAAAATGGAAAAGATGGCCTATTTCCGCAAATACTTTGTTGAAGTCGATCAATTCAAGGTTGACTTTGTCGTCGGCAAGAACTCATTCGTCCGCCACTCTCGTGACTTCCCATGGGCAATCAGAGACCGCACCACATACACCGAATTATACAAGAAGGTTATGATGGCCATCGATGGCAAAGAGAAATTCCCATTGGACATGACAGAAGCTCACTGCGGATGGCCCGATCGTCTACTCTTGCCAAAGGGACATGAATCTGGATTAGACATGACTTTCTACTTCATCATGACCAAATACGATGATAGCTACGTCAAACAAGGATCAACTTACGACTACACATTCACCTGTGGAACCGGATCCGGCTCCAAATACATTGACAACAAGGCATTCGGTTTCCCATTGGACCGTGAAATCAACTTTGACTACTTCTACACAATGAAGAACCACTACTTCTACGATGTCAAGGTCTTCCATGACTACAAATATTGAGATTTGTCTCTCAACGACCCTTAGCTTTATTTATGATTTGTATGTTGTTTTTATAAATTTATTGGAATAAATTTTTGGTTTGACTCGTTTCGGAAATGGAGCGATGAAAATTTAAACTTTTTAACATTTTTTTCTATAACCTTCGTTAAATCAATTCTAGCAAAATACTTGCCTCTTTTAGGACCTTAACCATTTTAACTAAAAGTTGGAGTGTACGTTTTTTCCTCGGTTTTTTCTTCTGAAAGTGAGGCTGAGTTCATTATTGGGTCAAAAAATCATGGAAACTGATTGCTGTAAATGCAAGTACACCAAGAATTTTTAAAAATTGTGGATACAATTTTTTTTATTTTGGATGTATTGCAACGATTTTGAACAAATAATTTTTTAAATTTTCCATGAATTTTAACCGAAACTACTGGTTCAATTACTTGATGCGAACCTGAAAGTTCGTCTTCTAGATCCAGTTTCAAAACGTGTTAAAGCTAAGGTCGGTTTTGGGATGTTTTTTTTTAGATTTTTCCGATGTATTTATTTTTNTCTAGATCCAGTTTCAAAACGTGTTAAAGCTATGGTCGGTTTTGGGATGTTTTTATAGATTTTTCCGATGTATTTATTTTCNTGGGATGTTTTTTTTTAGATTTTTCCGATGTATTTATTTTTTGTGCACACTTCTGCATGCGTCTGAAACATGAAATGTAAGCTCAAAATCTCGTGAAGAAACTAGATCCAGAGTAAGCAAAACCAAACTTGCCACCGTTCCATCAAGTCGCAACGATGAAGGAGGTAAAATAATACTATTGACTGATTGTGTCCCGCAAGCATACCATAACTCTTTAAGTAAACATCAATGTAGTCTTAAAACCTCAGAATTTAAATTACTTTTTCAATATCACGAGTCCTATAGTCACGGAATAAGATGATATTTTGCAATCGTCTTATATTATTTAAAATTTGGGTCGATACTGTCTATTGCTGATGCTTTCAAACATCAGTCTTTCTTGAATATGTAAATGCACTATGAAAAACGAAGGAAAGCTACCTAGCAATTTACTTCATTTGTCTACCTTTTATTAATTTTAAGAACAATGCAATTCCAAAGCTCATAATTAAATTTTTTTTTTTCATTTTCCCTTCGAATAAAGAAAGAATATGAAATATTTCTCTCGACTCCAGCGTCCTCATTTCAACAAATTATTTGGTTTATAGAAGACGAAAAACAAATTTTTAATTCAAGAAAATCTTTTTGTGCTAAAGTTTTGCACGCTGCGAGTTCTGTAGTAATTATGAAATATTCTAAAGTTGTGGAAACACAAAGAAAAATAAATAATTATCATTATATCAGTGTTTGAGATGGAAATGTTGTTTTTTGTTTGAAGAGTGATAAATAATTACATGGTGATGGTGATGGTGAGGTTGGCGAAGGGGGAGGTAAAATCTGTTTATGAAGCGAAAACGGGGGCTTAATTGCCAGCACACACATGTCGACGGGTGATAAAAACTAGATCCCAACGTTAACAACTTGTGGAATTAATGCCTGAAACCTGTCAACCCTTTTCAAAATGAGGGATATCAGAATCCATTAAATAATTTTCCACTTCCCTTATCAATAACTTGCTGGCTATCGACTCTCTATAGTAGAGAAAACAGAAAAGAAGAAAAAATAAATAAAATGATCCAATCCGAGAATTTTATAAAATATTTATGAAATAAAATACCAAAAGCAGATTAGAACAGATGTCACAATTTGGTCCAGATTTTGATTTTTCCACAATTTTTTTTTTTGATACGTCGAAGACGACAACTAGTGATTGATGAGGGTTGCCAATTTTCTATTGGTTTTTGGTGATTTGTTAAGTTATTTACTCTTTTGAAAAAAGCAAAACTCAATTATTATTATTATTATGATTACGAAGGATTCAATTATACTGTTGAAGAAGATGTGGATGCTGAGCTGAGACGCAGGCAGAATTGATTAAATTTCAACTAATTAGAACTTTATGTCGAGTTGGAAAAGGTCAACAAACTTTATTTTTGAAATATTTCAACTGTAAATAAATAGAATAAAAGAAGAGAATGTGGCTTTAGCTAGCTTACAAAACTTTCATAATTGCCAGGTAAAATTCCCTCTCTTTTGAAGGTCAAACGATGGATTTTACATCAAAATCCACTAAAGAGATTTAAAAAAAAATTGAAAAAATTCTCTATTTAAAAAAAATGTATGTGTACGTGGCTGTCTTTTGTTCAAGGGCGTGAAATACACAATAACGAGAAACCTGCCGAAAAATATTAACCCTACCAAAAAAACAAAGAAAACACACAAAACCTACCAAAGATAGTTAGTGTCTGTGGTAACAATATCCTAGCAAAAAAAGAGATTTGTAACGTTCAGGGATGCGAAATTTGACAGTTAAACGATAATAAATCACCACCGATGGTATACACCAAGGCATGGGTAGCAAATCACTATCTTATTGAGCAAAAATTGGCAGTTTTACTTCAGAATATGGTAGATATGATTGAAAACTACAAACGGCGTCATACATTTGACCCTTGATTCTGTTGTTTGTAGTTTTGAATCATATCTACCATATTTTGAAGTTAAACTGCCACTTTTTGCTCAATAAGATAGTGATTTGCTACACAAACCACCTGGAAGTCGTAGGGGGGGGGGGCGCCGGGGTCTGTAAAGAATGTAGTTTTAGATTTTGTGGACTTTGTGAACTTTTTGGTATTTTTTGGAGTTTATGGACTTTGAAAAACTTTATGGAATTTTTAAAGTTTTTTAGAGATCTGCAAGCGACTTTCAAAGACTATTAGACATTTTTGTATTTTTGAAGGGAAGTACTTCGTCCAAGTAAGATCCCTAAAAGTCCCAAAAATTCTGACTAAATTTCTACCTGTTCCTAGAATTTCTTCAAAGTTCCAAAATTGTTATTTTAAATTTTAAATTCAAACGTTTTTGTCATAAATGTTATTTTGGTTAACTTTTCACTCAGAGAAAAAGGTCTGGCATTCAAAAAAAAAATCCGAATCTCGATTTTCGAATTTCAACGGACGTTTTCTTCAAGACAGCTCGGACACGCGTCCTTCAGCAAAAATTAAAGATTCCATCTTTTATATACATGAATTTTTGGTCCATAGAATCAATAATTATTAAATAAAAATTTGGCATCCGCTGAATCTTTGGTACAAACATCCTTTAATTCAACGGATGAACATCCTATGAATCAAACGGCGTCACATCCGTACTTATTTTAGGACGCAATAATAAATTCGAACCACTTAAAGTCGGATGATCATTCTTTGTTTCTACGGCCATTCAACCGTGGAAATAATGTGTTGAAGATCGGAAAAGTATTTACAGAGTTATCCTAGAAAATCTGATAATTAGAAGAACCAGGCACGGATAATATTATTCCAAATTTCGCATATAGGAACTGTTCTTTGGCACTTGCCATAAGATTATATTCTAAATTCGAGCTCATTGTGATCACTAGAGCTCAAGAATTCTGGAAGTTCCTAGTACATAGGAGCCCATAGATCAGGATGTCACAGGGTCGAAGTTTTTTAGGAACTGTTCTTAGATACTTACCAAAAGCTTATGTTTCAAATTTGAGCTCATTCCGATCTCTAGAACTTAACTATTCTGAAAGTTTCCAGTATACATGAGCCCTAAGACCCGGATATCCTGGGGTCAATCTTTTATAGGAACTGTACTTAGCTACTTACCACAACATATTATATTCCAAATTTGAGCTCAGTTCGATCATTTGAACTCAACATTTTTGGAAAGTTCTGGTGATTTTGTATGGTAGGTTCTCGATTCCGTGGTCAGAACATCTATGAAATTGCGTCCGTACCAAATTTCATCAAAATCGGTTGAGATTTACGTAAGTTATCGTCCCCAGACACTATCGTACATACGTACAAACATACAGACAGACACACAATGGAACAACTTCTGTTAGGACAGATAGAATTCTATTTTTTTCGAGGATATTTTAATCTCTTCATCTTTGAAATTGATGAAAAGCTAAAATTACTGATATTTTCTAAAAATATTAAATTTATATTAAAATTCTTATTTTAGCATCAAAAAAGACACACGTGAGGAAGGCGTGAGGAATCCATGATGAATTTTTATAATGCAAATGTGAGGATGTAGTTGGAATTTGCATGGGTTACTGACGTGTTTTCATGGTTTCCACACGGATTGTTTAATTTTTGGCCGCGAGGAAGTCGTTAGGACGCTAAAATAATGAATGGAGTCCTCACGATTTCCTTATGATNTTCTACCAGATAGGAACACATAAAGAACCCTTTAGGTTTTCCGCAGGAATCCATTGAATCCCCGAAACGTCCAAGGAAACACCGGACTTTTGCCCTTCGATTATAGCTTTTCATCAGTATCATTCAATAGATACAAAAGGTTAGGTATTCAGTAAAATAAAAGTTGTTCCAAATGGTCTGAAACGTGTAAAAAATTCTAAAAAAATTATTTGAAAAAAAATGCCTGTGTTTGTGTTTGTCTGTCGTCGTCTGTCTGTGTCCTCGATAATTCTCAATCGATTTGGCTGAAATTTTGTGTGGAGGCTTTTTTCAACAAAAGTAAGGACGAGTTCGTTAATGGGCCAAATCAGGCCACGGAAAGAAATATTAAGTTCTAATGATCAAAATGAGCTCAAATTTAGAACATAATCTCGAGGTAAGTGCCCAAGCACAGTTTCTATAAAAGTTTGACCCTGGGACATCGTGATCTGGGGGCTCCTGTGTACCAGGAACTTCCACCAGAATTCTCAAGTTCTAGTGATCGAAATGAGCTCAAATCGGGAATATAAGCTTTTGGTAAGTATCTAAGAACAATTCCTAAAATAGTTTGACCCTGGGACATCAGGATCACGCAATTTCTTTCTAAAGTACAGAAGAAGGCGAAACGCTCCAGACATATCTAATGTGGACTATTGAAGTCTGAGCGTTGTTAAAATCTTTGCACAACTCCAGTACTTGAAATAAAAACTATTGCAATATTGTAAAAGGGGCAAAATCAGTGATTTCTCCAGCTGTATCAAACGAAATTCAAATTTTATGCAGAATAAGACTTCAAAGTCTATTTCGATAACATTTTATACTTGGGTCTTAGAGTTAGGGGCTGAGTTTTTAAAACATATGGTATAAGCCTTTCGGAAACACCCAAAAACGGTTCCTAAAAATTTTGGCTTAATTTTGAGCCAAATTTGTAAAATTCTTGTAATTTATTATCAGCCTCAAATGCTTTGCAAATGATGATAATTATTTGAATTTTAAACAGGACTTTAGGGATAACTTAGCTTACAAAAGCTTGTAAATTTGCAACAAATCCCAAAAAATTAGTTTGTATTATTTACAGCAAAATGTATAATTATATTAATGCTTTATGTTTGCAAAACAAACAAAAAATCACTAATTCATTAGAGTTTATATAATTCTCATCTGTTAATTCGCGTTTTTGTTTTATGTTTTTATGTTATTATGTTTGATTGTTGTTTCAGAGTCATAAAAAGCGTGCATAATTTATGGCTGTAAGCGTTTTTGACATCCAAATGAATAAATTATGTGGAAAACTATGTGGCTTTTTATGTGAGTATGTGGAAATTATAATTGTTAAGTGCTCTTTTTTCCATGCCTCCACACCCTCTCCCTCCTCCCCACATTATGGATCATCAACATAATTATGTGTGCACACAAAGTGTTTTTTTTTGCAATATTTTCCCTTATATTGTACACAATTATTTTGAATTGCATTAAAATTGAAATAGAATCAACTAGTTAAACACATAACTCAACCCTAACCTCCCACCCACCTCCACCCAACGCTATAATTGAAAAAGCAGCCCGTTTGTTTTCCCATCCCGATGTTGCTCTATTTGAGCACCATGTTCACAACGTATCGTGTACAATTTTAAAAGAGAGAGCACCAGGAAAAGTTTTAAAATAATAACATATAATAAAATTTTATTTCCCCAATATTATTCTACAATTGAAGCATATGAAAATTATTGGATGTGAGTTGAATAAAATTAAAATCCTGGTTTATTTCAGGACCACATCCTTCCATTTTCTATTTTTCTCATATATATCGATTATATTTTATGTATCGAAATACAATTTCGACATTATTGACTTTGACCTATATTACAAAAACACAATCCCCAAAATTGCTCCATTAGGAAGCACAGGCTTGGTTATGTTATGAGTAATTATGAAAAGAAAATCTACCCCTAAAATGAGTCTGCACGTAATGGAAACATAACAGTAACAGTAACATAACCTCAAAAGGTCATTACGGTGGCATTCAGTGTCAGATTAATACCAAATTCTCTTATCTCTACTATTCAATGGGAGTTTATTTTTATTTTTCTTCTGCTCCATGAGCAAACTTTCTACAAAAGAGATATTTTTACTGTGCCTAATTAGATAATTGGGAGAAAATCATTTTCACCAACTTTTCCTTTTCTCATGGCGCATAAACATTCATAAATATGGACATTTATTGCCAATAACTGTGGTTAAATTTCTTCTGTATGAACATTGATCCTGACTTTTAGGTCCTTCTTCCTCCAGCGCTTCTGATCTGACTGTTTTGTTGAGTCCATTACTTTTCTCTTCTTGTACTTACTGTACTTTCAGCCTTATCTGATGTTGGACTGCATTTAGGAGAGCATAAGCCATCAATAAAAAATTCGCCATCTCGTACGTCGGAGTGCAATTTGCTTCAAGTCCCATATATTGTTAAACGAAGAGCTGCCACTTTGAACTGCCCAAGCATTAGCTTCCGCCAGAGTTGAGCAACGCCAGGTGTTTTTCAGTCGCCTTCTTCTTCTGATACCTTGTGCGTTGTACACAAGTGCTTGGTGACAAACTTCTTCGGGACTTTTTCTCAAAGTGTTCCCAAGTATGCCCAATCTCAAGCTTGATATCCTTCTATTCAGTTCTTTTCCACAATTTTTCATCGATAAAGCGGCGTGACCAAAAGATACGTAAGATTTTTCAAAGACAACGGTTGACAAAGTCTTGTATTTTTTATTNGTGTTCCCAAGTATGCCCAATCTCAAGCTTGATATCCTTCTATTCAGTTCTTTTCCACAATTTTTCATCGATAAAGCGGCGTGACCAAAAGATACGTAAGATTTTTCAAAGACAACGGTTGACAAAGTCTTGTATTTTTTATTTGTCCTCTGTAATGAGCCAGGTCTCACAACCATATAACAGTACAGAAATAACCACCAAAAATTCATGACGTTAAGCTCAATTTGGAATAGAAACTGAATAAGATACCAAAAAATTATATCTCAAATTTGAGCTTATTTTGACCTTAAGAACTCGAAATTTCTGAAAATTCTTGACCCCGAAGTCCTAGGACTAGGTAGGATCAAGTGTTTTTTAGTAAGTGTTCTGGAGTAGCGCTGCAAAATATCGTAAAAATAGCGATACGAGTCTTAAATGTTTTTCTTGGTGTCACAAGAAAAATATTTAAAATAGGTAAGTTTCGATATTTTTTCGATATTTTGCGGCACTATTCTGGATTACAATATGGTAGTTTTAACACGACCTCTTCCAGCTTCACTAGCAACGCCCAGAAAGTTTCACTTTTATGAGAGAATTTTTTTAATGTTTTTGAGTCCGCTTAATGATGGCTTAGGATGTGCTACTGGCTCCGCAAGGCCCGCAGCGCAGTTTTTGATTTTTAATAAAAATACATTTTAACTTTGACTTTATCTTTGAAAATGATAAAGTATAGTGATTGGGCAAAAAATTAAAATCTTCCATTTTGCTTTTAAAATAAGTTTTGGACCTCCAAAAGTCATTTACTATAAAAATAGGGTGGATGCCTGTATGGCGGTTTTTCGGTGATATATATAGACCATTCAAGCTGAAAATTTTAGGACTAATTTTAATAATTGGTCTCGAGACTATTGTTTTTGGGTTTAATCGGTCAAAGCCTATTTCTATAGAAAGAATCTTATTTTACAAATTTTGGAAAGTTTTGAATTACAACAATGTTATGATGACTCACTGGCCTAAATCAATTCAAAATTTGAGCCCGATTGGTCAAGGTTTACGATGTGCTAAGGTGGTCGTTTCTAGACCTACTCAATTTTGGAGCATAATAAATATTATCAAACCTTTTAAGAGTTTTTATTCCTAGCTTCAATGTTTTGCTCTGATTGGCCAACTAAGGTAAGTGAGGGCTTAAAGCACCGTCCATATGTGGGGGCTGATTTTGCTAAATTTGGCCGAACGCCATATGGCCAAAGGCCGATTGGCCGAATGCCATATGGCCGCATCTCATTTGGCCGCACAGAAGAAAGTTAATTGGACATTTGGCCGAATCATTAAAAAAAATTGGGACATTTGAGCGAAATAAATATTATCTTGCAACATTTGAACGAAATAGAAAAAAAATGCATACAAAATGGACTTTGAAGAAAGGGTGCATAATGTGGGATTATTTAATTATCGGCAAAATAACTTTCTTTATCTAAAATTCATAATCAATTTAAGAAAAAGGGTTCATTGTGTGTAATAATATTAATTTTACTGTATCGCAATTACCGAAAAAAAACTTGGAAAATGGGTGCATTATGTGGGGTTTCCTAATTAAAAATAAGTTATAAAATTATTATTTTTAGTTCGTCCAAATATCCCAAACTCGAAGCTTTGGAGTACTGTCCTCGGGAAGGAACTCGTTCCAGAGGCAGACCAACTTGGCGCCGTTCCGTTAAGTCAGAGTTGGGTGTACGCAATGATGAATGGGGTGACATTATAGCAACCGCTAGGAATCGAACGAGATGGAAAAATACTATTGACCGGCCGTGTCCCAGAAGGGGCCATAGGTCCTATGTAACTAAGTAGTCCAAAACTCGAAAAAAAGTTCGGCCTTATGGATTTGGCTTCTTTTGGTTCGACAAACCGGCTTTTTGCCATATGTCCCAACACCGTGGTTGCTACATGCGGCAGCCAACTTCCACCAAACTAGCCCTAAATGGCTTCAAAGCTATCGAAAAATCAGCTAGAGTTCAATTTCGATA